>JAHUTJ010016616.1:0-44630 GCA_036250325.1 Characodon lateralis
AATAACTGAATCTGACTGCACTGTTCAATGGTTAGGATTAATTGGAATGTATGTACCTGACTTTTGTGAAGTGCCTTGAGACAACATGTGTTGTGAATTGGCGCTATATAAATAAACTAAATTGAATTGAATTCATCTTGATTCCTTGGATTTTCAGCCCTTGTGTTCTAGACATTCTTCTGGTTTTTGGGATTACTGTACTGATGCTTTACCGCGGTGCCAAGCTTCAGTGGTTGGATAAATGGCATCAATGTAATTTTATCTAATTCCCGTCATTGTATACAGAGCCATGAAAAAGTATTTGCTCCCTCACTGACTGCTTCCGTTTTCGCTTTTCTGTCACCATTTCAGATCAAACAATAATCCAAAAATAGATACCCAATACTCCGTTATCTTTCCTCTTTCTTAATGTGGTCAAGGTGAACACATTTTGACTTAATGTCATCGTCGGCACATTCTGCCAAAACCCTTCCCATTGCCCACTTGAATGTACTGTGTACATGTGAACTGCGCATCCATCTGGTTGTTTTTACTTTGGAATTGTGTGCACTAACCACCTTCTTTTCATCAGACAAAGATAACCTGAGTAAAAAGTAATTTCAAATTGTTTCATTTATTAAGGGTAAAAAGCAGAATTCAAGGTTCCATTGATTATCACAAGTAATCTGGGTCTTGAAACAGCAAAGCAGCCCCAGAATATTACACTACCACCACTATGTTTGGTATGATGATTGCTTTCTGAAATGCTGTTAGTTGTAACAGACAAGTAAGGCCCGCAGAGCTTTAGATGTTGGTCTGGGGTGTTTTATAACTTCCTGTAAGGTTGTTAGGCTAGGCACTCCCAGGAATGTTCTTCGCTGTTCCATGATTTCTTCATGTGTGGGTAATGGTTCTCATTTTGGTTCTATGGAGTCCCAAAGCCTTAGGAATTAGTTTCACCACAGTTAATTCATGATTTAAAAAGCAGTAATTACTTTTTCACATAGGGCTGGGTGTGTTTGAATAATGAATGAAATCATTATTTGGAAACATTTTTTACTCAGCTTATCTTTGTTTAATATTAAATATTAACCCTTCCCAGCCTGCTGAGCAGCAGTAGTTGCTTCACTAAGGTCATTGCTGGTGTCTTTCTTCTTTGGTTTTATATTAACCTCAAAGTTATATTCAAAGTGTAAAAATCTTGCTTTTCAAAGCATGGTAAGGCTTGATGTACTGACTAAGACATTTGATTAACATTAGCTGGCTTACACTTGCCTTCTCTAACAACCACATATGGCCATCAAGACCAAGTGTTTGCAGAAATTAGAAAGGAAAGGATGATGTTTCTGTTAGGAAATGTCACCATTTACATTTAATTCAGTCCAATCTTTAGAAAAAGCAAGAACTGAAGTCAGCCTTTTGGTACTCTTCCCCTCATTTGCAAGAAATTGGAACCATGTGGCACAGCCCTTCCTGTACTGTTCTCATCCTCAGACTGTTGACGTCAATCTGTCTAAAGATGGTATGAAATATAGCAGGCTGCCATGTGGTTCAGGGAGACAGCACGTCTAACCAACTCACCTTCATGTTACCTAGCCGTCTGGCTCTGTCAATGACCAGAAACTTCTTGATGAGGTCTCTGGGACGAGAAAAGAAACAAGTCAGTGAATCAACAGCATACAGTGTGTGTTCAGTTTCAGAGTGAGAGGGGACAACTGTCCCAATGTCCTTGATGCACTGTCAAAAATGACAAAGAGCCTTTTTCTAAAGCAGTTTGAGAGCTGAGAGCAAAATCACCTGAAATAAAAAAAATAAGACCTCATTCCCTGAAAGAAAGAAAGAAAGAAAGAAAGAAAGAAAGAAAGAAAGAAAGAAAGAAAGAAAGAAACTGTTTGTAGCTATGCATGCAGAATCCTCCACTGGAGGTCTCAATAGGGGGTTTGTATAGGGACCGCCAACAGCCTCTTGGAGTAGAGCTGGTGTCAACAAACTAAGTCCACTTTGACACCCTCACCTCTGTCAGAAAACGTAAATTCAGAACCTTCACGCAGATATTGTACAAGACTTTCTTCGCCAAGCCTTCAAAACAACCTAGTGGTACATTTTGTAGAGATATCAGTTTTCCTGGCTCATCCTGCCATTGGTCCACCGCAGGAGAGACAATTAGGGAAGGAAACACATACTCATCATCCCATTGGTCAAATAAAGTACTATTAGCAACAAACGTTTTGATGGAGTCTGGCAGAGAAGCACAGGCTTCCTCTTTCAGTCTTAACACAAGTCTGTTTGATCGCACATCAAGATTCTCAGTGAGACTGGACACAGACAACTTCATCAGATGACCCAGCTTCACACAGCCTGCTTCTCTCATCTTAGATCTTAAAGTAACAGATGAAAACAGCAAAGGTGAGAATCTGCCAAGCATTTAAAACCGATGATAAAATGGAGTAAGACCAGTTAAGTCCAAGGATCTTTGTCGTAGCAAAAAGAGATGTTTATCATATCCAATACATCCTGCTTTCCTCAGAAGAAGACGTGCAGTATCCAGCCATGGTAATCCAACACCATATAACAGTTTCTGCGCTGTCTGAAGCCTGAAAGCCGTGATCCGTTAAGTTATATCTATGAGTCCTTGTCCTCACTCTTCCGCTGGTAGGTACAGGGCTGCAGCTCTCACCCAGTGTCGTCCAGACCAGAAGAAATCCACTAGAGTCCTTTGGAGACGTTGTATGAGAGATAATGGTGGTGTTAACACTGTCAGTTTATGCCAGAGGGCCGAAGCAACCAAGTTATTAACTACCAGAACCCTTCCCCTGTAAGACAGCTGAGGCAGCAGCCATTTCCATTTGGATAGTCTGGCACACACTCGGTCCATTACACCCTCTCATTTTTTTTTTTCAAAGTCCCCAAAAAAAACACCCAAGAATTTTAAACCTTGGTTAACCCAATGAATATTACCTGGTAATTTAGGGAGATTATTAGTCCATGGACCAATTTTTAAGGCAGAGCTTTTTTCCCAGTTCACTTTAGCTGAAGAAGCTTTTTCATAAAGTTCCAAACAATGTTGAAGACCCATAACATCATTCTGATTTTTAATAAAAATGTTTATATCATCAGCATAAGCAGAGACCACTAAACTGGGATAATTTGACAAACCTGGGAGGATTACACCAGTTAGGGTAGAGCGCAGTTTGTGTAAAAGATGTTCAACTGCAATAGAACACAACTGTCCTGATATGGGACATCCTTGTCTAATGCCTCTCTGAACTTTAACTGGACAGCTTAATCCTCCCCCAACTTTAATAACACAAAACACTTCTTTATACAATAAACCCAATAAAGAAATAAAACCATCACCAAATCCAAAAGCTCTTAATGTTGAAAAGAGAAAACAATAATCAACCCTATCACAGGCCTTTTCCTGATCTAAAGTAATAATACCAAAATCAATTTTATAAAGTTTACAAATGTCAAACAAGTCTCTTAAAAGAAAAAGATTATCCATGATAGATCTGTCAGGTACACAATATGACTGATCTCTTTTTATGATAAATTCAAGAATGTTCTTCAACCTATTCAAAAGCACTTTAGAAAATAATTTATAATCCACACAAAGGAGGGCAACGGGTCTCCAGTTTTTCAATAAAGTCAAGTCTCCTTTTTTTGGAAGTAAGGAAAGGACAGCTTTTCGGCAGGATGGTGACAAAATACCTGTCAAGGTGCACTCCTTGAGCACCTCCCACAAGTCCTCTCCCAACAGCCTCCAAAAATGTTTATAAAAATCTGCAGGCAAACCATCTAGACCTGGAGTCTTGCCAGGAGCCATTTGTCCAACAGCAGCAGTCAGTTCTTCCAATGAAACTTCAGCATCCAGAATTGCCTGATCTGCAGCAGAAAGTTGAGGGAGACCATCCAATAAAGCCTCCACACAGCTTCTGTTACAGGCCTGCTGTCTAAAAAGGTCACTATAGAAAACCACGGCATGCTTCTTCATGGTGGTGGGATCAGTGGTCAGAGTTCAATCTGGAAGTCTAAGACACATCATCTGCTTTGTCTGGCTGACATTTCTCTCCAAATTAAAACAGAAGGATGTAGGGGCATCTACCTTAACGGTAGCAAACCTTGACCGAACTAAAGCCCCTTTAGCTCTTTCATGCAAGAAACAACTTAACTGATCTTTCTTATGTTTAAGCTGTTCATTATTAGTACATTCTGTAAATACATCATTTTCTATCTCTGTTATTTTAATTTCTAAACTCTGAATCACATTTTTAATTTTAATTGTAGAATGGCTTGTGTATTGTTGACAAAAAACTCTTATCTGAGCCTTTCTAACCTCCCACCAGTCAAAGATGTAAAAACTGATTTTGCCTTCCATAGTTGCCAAAAATTACTAAAACTTTGGCAAAAAAAAACTGTCGTTTAGTATTAAAATGCCAATAAGATCTGCATCTAGTAGTTGTTGAAAAAAGGAAATCTGTACAAACTAATGATGGTCAGAAAAACCAACCAGATAAATTAGGCAGTTGGATAGTCTATTTCTATGAATTTCTGAAATATAAAATCTGTCCAACCTGGCCCCACTCACTGTCCCCTCCTTCATTTTTATCCATGTATATTGTTTAGCTTGCGGATGTTTAATCAGCCAAGCATCAACCAAATTAAGCTCTGATATAACCGGAGCTAATTTAAAGGATGATGGAAAATGAGGTTCTTCTCCTGTTCTATCTGTTGTAAAATTAATAGTGCAGTTCCAATCCCCAGCCATCACAATACACTCATTTTGATTAGACTGCTGCAAAAAAAACTGTATATTTTCTCAAAAGTCTTCATCCTGTTATCCCCCTGATTTGGTGCATAAACATTAATAAAACAAAAAGAGAAACTTTATATCTCTACTTCAATCCCCAGGACCCTGCCTGGGATTAACTCAATACAGGAAATGATGTTAGCATCCAGTCTTGGTGAAAATAAAATTGCTACACCAGCAGATGACCTGGTCCCATGAGACAAAAAATATTTCCCTTTCCAACTCATACCCCTCTCTACCTCATGTTCATGATCTGTATGTGTCTCTTGTAAAAACACATCGAGCTTCTTTTGAAAAATCAGCTCTAAACTAACCATCCTTTTCTGTGGATCCCTCCCACCATTGATGTTTAATGATCCCACCCTGATATTATTTATACAGGTGAAACGGAGAGGGAAAACAGACAGAGACAGCAAAAGTAAGACCACCCAGTGTATTATAATCATATTTCTATATTTTTAACCGTGTTGAACCTTTTCCTTTGTTTGCTAATAGGTGTTTAAACG
The DNA here is from genome assembly GCA_036250325.1 of Characodon lateralis. NCBI lineage: Eukaryota > Metazoa > Chordata > Actinopteri > Cyprinodontiformes > Goodeidae > Characodon > Characodon lateralis. Next base: position 5,296 of record JAHUTJ010016616.1, read on the forward strand.
GAACCGTTTCTTTTCGTCTAACATTCCAAAACCTACTATTTTCCGCATCAGGAAAATAATCAAGAACTTTAACATGTTTTCCAAACGTTTCATCAAGGAAAACATTGATTTCATCCAAAGTGTACAAATCACCACTGGATGTTTGGGAATCTGTTATTGAAATGCTGTCTGAACCACTGCCATACTCCATATTTTCTACCTGTGCGTCTTCATCTGTAGGCTGGGCCGCTACACCTTCACCTGCGGGCAGCACCGCTGCCTCAGCAGCACCAGGGTTCGCGTTAACCGTAGGATCTGTTTCTGAGTCAAGATGGCCACAGATTGGGGAATCTTTTGGAACACTGATTCCAATTTTCTCAGGGTAATTCTTAATAGGCTGTATATCCAGATCGCTACTTCCCTCCCCAGCATTAAAGACAGTTGACGGGGGAGGCACCGCCCCTTCCGCAGCTGGAGGAACACCAGCAGCCAGCGATGCTTCTGCATTTGGATTTATCTCAACCCGCGTTGTTGAGTTTTTTGTGCGGGCAAGCGGCTCGTTAATGCCCAACATCCCCACACTCAAAACATTTCATGTATCCAGTGCTTGCGTAAACCATATAAGATCCTTCCTCATATTTAACTCTGAAAGACACTTCCAGCGTTTGTGGAGCAGAGTTTAGAAACATAAACACCTGTCTCCTAAAAGATTGGACATGTTTTAGTTTATCATCCTTACATCCTAAACCCACATTTTTGAAACCGCTGGCAAGTTTTCCAAAACGCTGGAGTTCTTTCTCCAACGAGTTATACAGAATGAACTGTACTGAACCAGCCAGGTGTGTTATTAGGAGCTCCACCCAAGGCTCTGGTTTAGCTTCTGGGGGCTAACTGAACATGTGTCAGAGGGACCCTGTGGCAATTAGAGAGTCCCCACTCAGGGTAAACATAACCTAATCAAACATGAGGACAGATCATGGGTGGCAACCAGCTTCAACGGAGACAGATAAAGAACACCTTTACCTGCTGGTGAGTTTCAGCAGTGCCTGAAGTCATGCTCAGCTCTGAGTCGTTTTTAGTTTCAACAAATTAACACAAATCTTACTGTTTTATCGGATGCAAAAGCAGATAGCACATGAGAGTAGCTTCAGTTTATTAGCCACAGATCTCTGCTGGAAACAATATAATGTAACCTGTACAAACTTTCCTGAGGCAGAGTTGCTCCACCTTTTCTTGACTGCATTCACAGAAGAGCCAGATGTCTCTGACATAATCTTCACTGTTTGTTCCACAGTCTTCACATTAAATGTTCAAATGTCTCACATGCATGTGTGTTACTGAGAGAGAGGCAAGACAACAGTGAAGCAGCAGGACCAGAAGTACTGAAGCAGCTGGGGTCAACCACCCAAAGCAAAAGGCAGAGCAGACAGGAGGTGAAGAAGAGAATGGAGTGAATGGAGCTGAGTATCACAGTGTCAGATCTGTGACACAGGTCAAAGGGAAAGCTCCCAGGAAAATAGTGAGACCTGCTTTAATGTACGATATGGAGACAGTGGTACTAACAAATGGAAAGGAGGTGGAGCTAAAGATTTCTACTGAAATCAGCAAGTGTAGCAAATCATTTGAATTCTGTACACCTCAGCTACTTTGACAGACATGAGGAGCATGAATCTCTATGTGACTGATACCTGAATGATACAAATGAGCTGCTTAACAGATTAATGAATACCACTAACATCATACCTGACGTTTGGAGCTTCTGCAGCTCAGACCCCCCTCCATCTACCCACTGGTCTCAGACTGAAAATATTATTTTCTCTGATGCGTTTGTCTTTTTTCCAACTACATAAAGCTTTAATTCAGAGCGTCTCAAAGTGTGAGGTGGGGCTCCATGGAGGGCAGCACAGCTTCATAAGAGGCTCAGTGAATAAACATGAGAAAATACATAAATAGTTATCAAAAGAATAACTGAAATGTTGACTGTGTGGGTGAATAACTCAGGTTCTGTGGAAATGTTCTGTTTTTCATAAGTCAGGACACTAATGTGCAGTTTGGATAAGCCGGATTGCAATGTGTGTGCTCTTTTCTATAGATGGTATTGAAGGGTTACGGACATCAGGACAAAGGGCATAAGGATTTCTGGGCTTTAAGTGTTCCTCTGTTTGTCCCATTCTAACAACAAACTACAAAGCATTTTACTGGGATTTGAAGTGAGAGAGAAAATTGTGGACAACTGGTTTTGGTGGTCATTTCTATTCATCCACCTTTACTTTCGTATCCCCTGAATAAAATTCAGTGCTCTCAGTTGACTTCAGAGGGCGCCTCATTAGTAAACAGAGTCCACCTGTTATATTGCTTTATTCACAATATAACTACAGCTCCATCATCTCAACACGAAGAGAAGATGGACCAACTGCAGACCTACCAAGACATGGACGTCCACCAAACTGAAGTCAGAAAAGTAGCCAAGAGAACCATGATAACTCTGGAGGAGCTGCATAGATCCACAGCTCAGGTGGGAGAATCTGTTGACGAAGTTGAACTATTGAAGGTCACAAAATGTCCTGTGACATGTGGAAGGAGGTGATCTGATCAGATAAAACCAAAACTGAACTACTGGAAAACAAGCTAATATTATGAGTGGCAGCATCATGCTGTGAGGATGTGTTTCTTCAGCAGGGATAGTGAAGCTGTTCAGAATTTATACTGAAGGTGGATGGAGCTAAATCCATGACAATCCTGGAAGAAAACCTGTTAGAGGCTGCAGAAGACGTGAGACTTCAAGCAGGACAACCAACCTAAACATACAGCTGGGGCTAGAATAAAATGGTTTGGATCAAAGTGTTAGAATGGCCTAGTCAAAGTCCAGACTTAAATCCGACTGAGAATCTGTGGCAACATCTGAAAACTGATGTTCACAGATGTTCTCAATCCAATTTGACTGAACTTGAGCTGTTTTACTAAGAAGAATGGACAAAAACTTCAGTCTGTAGATGTTCAAAGCTGGCAGAGACCAAGCCCAGAATAGCTGCAGCCAAAGGTGGTTCTATGAAGCATTGACTAAATACAAATGTACACATTTTTATTTTATTCAGAAGAAACCATGTTTACCGTTCGAAACCATGTTTCCGTTCACTTCAAATTAATACACTACTTTTATTATTTTTATTATGTAGCCTTTATTTAAACAGGGAACAGCTCATTGAGATCGAAAATCTTTTATTCAAGAGTGCCTTGTTGGTCTGTCACACAAACACTGATGTTTGTTGTTACTATGTGGCAAAATGTTGAAAAGTTGAATTAGTTGAATTATGAATGAATGCACGGCAGCGGGTGCAGCAATGCATCCTTCATGGTGGAAAATAAGAACAGGCTGTTTTTAGTTGAAAATCTAAAAGCAGGGAACAGAATATCGCTTCCTGAGTATTCACTGATATAGTAAACAGATTTCAGGGAATATTTCACTGGCTCTGTGACTAACTCTTACTTGACGTAGAAATCCAGATGGCGTGGGAATTCCAGTTTTCCAGAAAGAATCTTCTGGTAGATTCCAAACGGATTGTCATCAAAGAAAGGCGGATACCTGCGGACAGGAGGAAAATATCATTACAGGTGACTCTGGCTGCGCACACACAGGCAAAGTGTGCAAACTTGGCTTGCAAAAATCAGTTTGATGCAAGATCAGGTAATGGAGCAAGCAGGACATTCCACCAACTTCAGTTTTTCAGCGTGACACATGAACAGGTCAATATTTGGAGTGGAGACGGCAATAAGAATTAATAAACCTTGGCTGGAGACTATTCTGATTTTCTTCAGAGTTTTTCTGATCATCTTCTGTATATGTGTGTGCTTCTACCACCCACACTCCTTCTGTTGCACTCCATTCAATGCTTTCCCAGCTCTTTTGTGCTTCCCTCTGCTCCAGTCTGGACAAGCCATTACCCACAAATTACATAATGGCACCAGCCTCTATCACATTACACACGGAGCAGTCAGGCGCATATTCACAAACAGCTTGTGACACAGTGGTTGCATTGCCCATAAAGAGCTCCAGAGTCTGTGATGTGGGCATCTGGGATCTGGCAGTGAGCAGCAGACTTTACTTGTGTGTGCGTGTGTGTTTGTGTTTCTGATGCTGCAATTGCTCAGGAATCTGTAGAAGTGTGAAAAACTGCGTAAAGCATGACAGAATTAAAGAATTTATTGTCTCAAACTAATGGGTCTACAGGTGTTCAAAGTACCCCAGGAACAAAATTACAAAGATAGAAAAATACCAACAGCAAACAATCCATTAGTCTTATTAACCCCTCAAAAGTCCTGTAGACAAACTATAGCAATCTGTTTTATATTTTTGAGCCGTACTGGGTATGTTAAATGAACACATCTCAAATGTGCCAGAACATGTTTATTTCAAAACCCTCTGAGAGCGGCCTTCTTATACCTTAAATTAGCTTAAAGAGTCTAAGCTACATAAAAAAGAAAGAACAACAAATGTCTCGCTGAAAACAATTCAGAGCACATTTTTGATCCCACAAAAATGTCAATTTTGCACAGCTAGCCATCACTTTTACATTTTTCTGTTAGTGTGATGGCTGCAGTTACGGTCACACAAATTAGGTAATTTCTATCAAACATCACACTGCTACAGTAGAGAATTACACATTTCACTACACTTATATTTAGCATTCTTTAAATACAGGACTTAAATGACAGATTAATAAAGAAGTGGATTTTGTTTAGAATTGGTATATTTACACAATATGGCACTGTATTTTAAAAGGTGTGCACATTTTAATTTACCCTGTTATGCGTGTACTTTTTGATTTAATCTTTTTTGTTTTCAGTTACTTCAGTGGCAGCTGCTCCATTCCTGTGGATGAACAAAGATGTGGAAAAGGGGCAGAGCAAGCTTATGTGGAGGCCTGCAAATTGGTTTATACCACAACTCGGGACATTGGGGACAAATGGGACTTGCTCATGTTAATTTTAGTTAGGTTTTTGTTTGTTTGACCCCCTTTGTTGCATATGTGTAGACTGGTCAGCTACTATTTAAGTGACCCTTTTGTTTCAGTCAGGAGGTCTGTTTGAGTTGGTGCTGTTTGTTGCCAGTTTTTTTGAGTTTGTTAGGTTGACCTACTTTATGGGCTCAATATCTTTATTTTTGTATCAATTTATCCAAGTTAGTTTTTTGGCCTTAAATTCAATTCAATTCAGATTTATTTATATGGTGCTAATTCACAACACATGTTGTCTCAAGGTATTTTACAAAGTCAATTCAATCGAATCATACAGATTTCAAGTCAGGTACATATATTACAGTTAATCCTAACCATCAAACAGTGGAGTCAGATTCAGTTTATTATTCAAATTGGTTAAAAGGTTTTCTATCTAAGCAAACCCAGCAGATTACATTTAGTCAGTGACTTCCAGCATTCACTCCTCATGGATGAGCATGTAGAGACAGTGGACAGTCACTGGCGTTGACTCATACTGAGCATGTATATAATGACATTGGAGAGGAAAACTCCCTTTTAACAGGAAGAAACTTCCAGCAGAACCAGGTTTAGTGTGAGCGGCCATCTGCCACGACTGACTGGGGGTTTGAGAGAACAGAGCAGAGAAAAAATAAGAACACAGAAGCACTAATCCAGTAGTACTTTTTATAGGAAAGAAAGGTGAAACATTAATGGTTATAAAGCTCCTTTAAAGGCTTCATCTAGGAGGTAAAGACAGCTAAGCAGATGAACTCTGAGCCAGTTTTTAAGTCTGGAGTATGAAAGAAAGCACATACAGTTAGTCACAGTAGAAGCTCAGCCATTAACTATGTCTAGGAGAGACAGGGTTAAACACTGAAAGACAGAGCCAAGTGTATCATTTGTATAAGGTAAGCATTAAGTTGTTGGGAGCAGCAGCTTGGCAGATGATACCCTCAAGGAAAGGTGCCACAGATAAACACAGAGCAAGGTCAGGTGTAGCTTCTAGAAAGAAAAGGACAGAAAGAGAACATAGTCAAAAGCTGAAATAACAGCAAATAATGCAAACTTGGAGAGTAGTATAACAATATAGCAGAGAGAGTGAAAGTGGTCATTATGTCCTCCAGCAGTCAAAGCCTATGGCAGCATAACTACGGATATAGCTCAGGATATCCTAAGCCACTCTAACTATAAGCTTTATCAAAAAGGAAAGTTTTAAGCCTAGCCTTAAAAGTAGACAGGGTGTCTGCCTCACGGACTAAAACTGGGAGCTGGTTCCACAGGAGAGGAGCCTGATAACTAAAGGATCTGCCTCCCATTCTACTTCTAGAGACTCTAGGAACCACCAGTAAACCTGCAGTCTGAGAACAAAGTGATCTGTTAGGAATATATGGAACAATCAGATCTCTTATGTATGATGGAGCTAGCCCATTAAGGGCTTTATAAATGAGAAGGAGAATTTTAAATTCTATTCTGGATTTAACGGGAAGCAAATGAAGGGGAGGTAACATAGCAGAAATATCTCTCTTTTTAATTTAATCAGAACTCTTGCTGAAGCATTTTTGATTAGCTGAAAGCTTTTAACTACATTTTGTGGACATCTTGATAGTAAAGAATTACAAAAGTCCAGCCTTGAAGTAACAAATGCATGGACTAGTTTTTCAGCGTAACTCCTGAACAGGATATTTTAAATTTTGGCAATGTTCTGGAGGTGAAAGAAGGAAATCCTAGAAACTTGTTTAATATTTGATTTAAATGGTATGTCTTGATCAAAAATAACACCAAGATTTTTTTCTTTATTGCCAGAGGTCCATTTAATGCCGTCCACATTAATTGATTGACTATGCAATTTCATTTTCGAAGATTCTGGTTCAGAGATGACGACTTCTGTCTTGTCTGAATTTAAAAGCAGAAAATTTAAAGTCATCCAAGTTTTTATGTCTTCAAGAGATGCTTGTAGTTTATCTAACTGGTTGGGCGCATCAGGATTTATAGATAAGTAAAGCTGAGTATCATCAACGTAACAGTGAAAAAATATCCCATCCTGCCTGATAATTTTACTTATTGGAAGCATATACATAGCTCAAAAAAATAAAGGGAACACTTAAACAACACAATATAACTCCAAGTAAATCAAACGTCTGTGAAATCAATCTGTCCACTTAGGAAGCAAAACTGATTGACAATCAATTTCACATGTTGTTGTGCAGATGGAATAGACAACAGGGGGGAAATCTTCGGCCATTAGTAAGACACACTCAATAAAGGAGTGGTTCTGCAGGAGGGGACCACAGACCACTTCTCGGTACCTATGCTTTCTGGCTGATGTTTTGGTCACTTTTGAATGTTGGTGGTGCTTTCACACTCGTGGTAGCATGAGACGGACTCTACAANGACACACTCAATAAAGGAGTGGTTCTGCAGGAGGGGACCACAGACCACTTCTCGGTACCTATGCTTTCTGGCTGATGTTTTGGTCACTTTTCAATGTTGGTGGTGCTTTCACACTCGTGGTAGCATGAGACGGACTCTACAACTCACACAAGTGACTCAGGTAGTGCAGCTCATCCAGGATGGCACATCAATGCAAGCTGTGGCAAGAAGGTTTGCTGTGTCTGTCAGCGTACTGTCCAGAGCCTGGAGGCGCTACCAGGAGACAGGCCAGTACACCAGGAGACGTAGAGGAGGCCGTAGGAGGGCAACAACCCAGCAGCACACCGCTACCTCCGCCACTGTGCGAGGAGGAACAGGAGGAGCACTGCCATACCCTGCAAACTGACCTCCAGCAGGCCACAAATGTGCATGCGTCTGTACAAACAGTTAGAAACAGACTCCATGAGGATGGTATGAGGGCCCGACGTCCACAAATGGGGGTTGTGCTCACAGCCCAACACCGTGCAGGATGCTTGGCATGTGCCAGAGAACACCAGGATTGGCAAATTCACCACTTTCGCCCTGTGCTCTTCACAGATGAAAACAGGTTCACACTGAGCACATGTGACAGATGTGACAGAGTCTGGAGACACCGTGGAGAGCGATCTGCTGCCTGCAACATCCTTCAGCATGACCGGTTTCTTTGGAGGGCCACATGGCCCTCCTTGTCCTCGCCAGAGGTAGCCTGACTGCCATTAGGTACCGAGATGAGATCCTCAGACCCCTTGTGAGACCATATGCTGGTGCGGTTGGCCCTGGGTTCCTCCTAATGCAGGACAATGTTAGACCTCACGTGGCTAGAGTGTGTCAGCAGTTCCTGCAAGAGGAAGACATTGAAGCTATGGACTGGCCCGCCCGTTCCCCAAACCTGAATCTGATTGAGAACATTTGGGACATCATGTCTCGCTCCATCCACCAACGTCACGTTGCTCCACAGACTTTCCAGGAGTTGGCGGATGCTTTAGTCCAAGTCTGGGAGGAGATCCCTCAGGAGACCATCTGCCGTCTCATCAGGAGCACGCCCAGGCGTTGTAGGGAGGTCACACAGGCACGTAGAGGCCACACACAATACTGAGCCTCATTTTGACTTGTTTTAAGGACATTACATCAAAGTTGGATCAGCCTGTAGTGTGTTTTTCCACTTTAATTTTGTGTGTGACTCCAAATCCAGGCCTCCATTGGTTAATAAATTTGATTTCCATTGATGATTTTTGTGTGATTTTGTTGTCAGCACAATCAATTTTGTACAGAACAAAGTATTCAATGACAATATTTCATTCGTTCAGAACTAGGATGTGTTATTTGTGTGTTTTCTTTATTTTTTTGAGCAGTGCATATATAGTAAAGAGAATTGGCCCAAGCACTGAACCCTGTGGTACTCCACAATAAACCCTGGAGTTTGAAGATGATTTATCATTTATATGAACAAACAGGAATCTGTCAAGACAAATATGATTCAAACCAGCCTGGTCCTGTTCCCCTGATCCCTACAGCATGCTCTAGCCTTTCTAAGAGAATATTGTGATCGACTATATCAAATGCAGCACTGAGATCTAACAGAACAAGTACAGACCAAAGTCCATTATCTGAGGCCATAAGAATATCATGAACAAGAGATTCTATTTGTGAAGGGGAAGAAACAAAATTATTGCCCTCATCTGTGTTTTTCTGTAATAATGGGGAAATTAGAAATGGAACCGATTCTTTAAAGGTTGTTACACATTGTCTGATAATGATCTAATATAATGAAAATTTCTTTCAGGCATGGAGAACTCAGCTAAATTAAACTCAAAGGTTATTAAAAAATAGTCAGACTGGACAGGGTTATGAGAAAGTATTGTTATTTCTTTACACTCGTGCCATAGGTCAGCACAAGGTCCATAGAATGAAGACAAAGGTGGGTAGGTTTGCTAATGTTTTGAGTAAAGCCAATTGAGTAAAATAAAAAGCCCTTTTTTGGACTTTAGCCTGTGCCTTACTGTCCTTTACTGCTCGACATACTACAGTTTGTCTAACAAATAATACTGCTTATTTTCTTCCCAATTCAAAGCATGCAGCATCAAAATACCGAAAAATACTATTATGGGATAAATATTTCTAGCTGTAGTAGTTTTACTGTATTTTTGCAGCAGCTTTTAGGAAACCGACATTTCTGCCATAAGGACCTTGTTTTTAAACTGATAATTCAACCTGGAAATACTCACAAATGAGATAAACACAGAGATGGCAATTAGAGAAGTTTATTAGCTGATTTTTGTTTTCTTTTGGCGCTCGGACCCTGATGGAAGACATAGATGCTGATGTTGACATTAGCTTGAATGAACATCTTAGGGTTAGAATTAGAGAGGTTTTCCCCCCGGGATCCTGATACTGGTGGTGGAGTGGAGGCCTGAGGAGATAAGGGAGTCGGAAGGAGCAGGAGGAGGATCGAAGCTCAGCTGTAGAGCAGGAGATTCTGCGTATGAAGATCTTTTAAGTGAAGCCTTGATGGATGATTGGCTGAAGAGGAATGCGGACCAGAAGCTGAATAGTTGGAGTGGAGAATGTAGTGGAGCAGTTAGACGGAGCCGGAAGTAGAGGTGCGTCTACCAAGTAATATTTTTGTCTAAACTCCATTTATCAATTTAAAATTAAGCATCATAACCAGTGTGGCTTCCAATCATTGGCCCATCAGTGCTTAATAATAAACACAAATACTTCCTAATTTCTTTTTAATGAAAAACAATTTTCATTGTTTTTTCTTGATAAAAAAAGTGAGGCTAGAACAGCACTAGGCTGGTTTAAGACCATATTTATTGACAGATTCCAGTTTGTTTATGTTGATGATGAATCTACTTGTGGAGTACAACAGGGTTCAGTGCTTGGGCCAATTCTCCTTACTATATATATGTTCCATTTGATAAAATTTTCTGACAGCATGGAAAAGAATTTCCACTGCTATGTTGATGACACTCAGCTTTATTTATCCAAAGAAATGTATATCTTCCTGAAATTTTATTCTGATAATTCTTTACTATCAGGATGTCCACAAAACACATTTACAAGCCTCCAGCTGATCTAACATACTGCAGTGAGAGTTCTGATTAATTATTAAAAAGAGATCATATCATTCTTCTATATGACTGCAGTTTTACTGGTGGTTTCTAGAGTTTCTTAACATAGAATATGAGGAAAATATTTCAGTTTTCAGGCCCCTCTCCCGTGGAACCACCTCCCATGACTTGTAAAGAGTCTCTTTACTCCTGCAACATGAGCTTATTACTCCCAGTTTTAGTCTGTGAGACAGACACCCTGTCTACTTTCAAGGCTAGGCTTAAAACTTTATTTTTGATAAAGCTTGTAGTTAGAGTGGCTTAGGTTGTCCTGAGCTATTTCTATAGCTATGTTGCTATAGATTTTGGCTGCTGGAGGACATACTGAACACTTTTCCTCACTCTGCTGCATTCTCCTACTACTCTCCAAATAGGCATTATTTGATGTTGATGTTGGCAGTTATTGCCAACATCAACATTCTCTTCCTCTCTCTGTTTTTTCTCTTCAAAAAAGTTACACCTGGCCTGGTTTTTCCAAGACAAATTCCTTTAGGGGGCCTTAGGCTGAGCTACTGCTGCCAATAACTTTATGTTCTCCTTCTATATATGATACCCTTCCCTGTTTAGTTCTGGTTCTGCTGGAGGTTTCTTCCAGTAAATGGGAGTTGTTGTTTTTTTTTTTTTTTCCCCAGTTGTCATAATCAGTATGAGGTATGGCTGCACTGTTAGTCAAAGCAATTAACTGAGTTTTCTTATATAGAAAACTTTTCACCAATATAAATAATAAACTGAACTTGACTGCATTGTTTGATGACTATGATCATATTGGAATATATGTACTTGACTTGGAACCTGTCTGTAAGATTGGATTGAATTGACCATATATTTCTGTAAAAAAACTGCATCCAGTTGTTGGTAAAGTGCCTTGAGACAACATTTACTGTTATTTGGCACTATAAATTAACTAAATCTAACTGAACTGAAAACTTTGTAAACATATAGGCAAGTAAAAAGTTCAAATAACAAACTAAAATACATACCAGAAATCAATATTCAAGGCAGAACAGTTTTACCAGAGCCATTTTAAACTGGTAAAAATAGTACTATAAAACATTTTTACAGAAGACTTTAGGAGGGACATTTTTCCTAGTAACGCTCATGTTTATTTTTGTTTAAATCTGACCAAAAAAACAAAACAAAAAACAAACCAAAATAAATAATGCAACAAAATTAATGCTACTCAAATTATTGATTCTTATTAGGGACTGTTATAGTAAACAAATACTCATGGAATGTATTTAATGCTAATTATTTGGGTATTTTATTATTTTTCTATTAAACTGTTGAGGCTAAAGTAGTTTTAAAAAACTGTCATATGTAAAATATATATAAAAAAATCTATATATATGATTTATTCTGTAGACTTTGGGAAACAGATAGTTTGGTCCTTAGGAACAAATGAGTTCAAACTGTAAAGGGCCTCTTAAGGGTTAATTGAAACTCACACATTGACAGCACGATGGCAAGATGGATCCATGACCCAAAACGTCAAACTACACATCCATCTGGTGTCTATACCCACTTATCCTTGCAGGGTTGCAAGGCATGCTGCTTCTCTTCAGTAAGTATTGGGTGATAGGTAGGGACCCTGGACTGGCAACAAGAATTTATTGTTATTACTGATAAAATAACATTGATTTTCATAGTTACATATATGCTTATGCTAAGTAACATTTGTTTCTTATATACATTTGATCTAATTTAGATATCTCTTTGAAAAAATTATCAGAATCAGAATCAGCTTTATTGCCAAGTTCGTGCATACAAACAAGGAATTTGCCTCCGGTACACTTTGCTCTTTTGTTCTGTTTTTGCATTACAGAATATACAAATTTACAATTTACAATGTACAATATACAATGTACAATGCAATATTCTGCATTACGGAATATACAAATTTACAATGTACAATATACACATATCTAATAAAAAGGTGCATTTGCAACATCTGTATGCTGTTGTTCTGTACTCTATTGAATGTTCATCAGAGAAACAGCCTGAGGGAAGAAGTTGTCTCTTCTTCTTATAAAAGAAGACATGCATATTCAAAAACTTTTTCCAACCTTCGTGCTGCCACTGGTAATAAATTATTCAATTTATAAGGTGTGATGTCACACTGTGTGTGCGTTTGTGTGAAAGAGAAGTCTCTTTAAAAAAGGGTTGTTGTCTTCCACTTTATCGAACAGGTCGCGGGGGCAGCATACTCTCCAGAGACACCCAGACCGGATGGCCCCTAATAAAGGGCCCCCTATTCCATACTCCTGGAGCATGCCCCACAGGGCACCACAGTTGAATAACTTCTCCAGGGCCCAGTTGGGCAAACTCCCCTGAACCCTTGAGTACCCTGTAGAGTGTATAGAGCTGGTCCAGTGTTCCACGGCCGGGATGAAACACACACTGCTTGTCCTGACACCGAGGTTCGACTATCGGCCGAACTCTCCTCAGGGCGGATCTCATCCACCCCCAAAGCCCTGCCACCGCGGAGCTTTTTAACCACCTCAGTGCCTCTTCCACAGCCTGGGCCGCGGCATGCTTGGCCTCACGGTACCCGTCAGCCGCCTCAGGAGTCCCACAAGCCAACCGCAGCCGATAGGACTCCTTCTTCAACTTGATAGCATCCTTCACTGCTGGTGTCCACCACTGGGTTCAGGGATTGCCACCGCGACAGGCACTGCAGACCTTACATCCGCAGCTACAGGGCAGCAGCATCGATAATAGATGTGGACAACATGGTCCTCTCGGACTCTATGTCTCCAACATCCACGGAATCTGGTCAAAGCTCTCCTGGAGGTGGGAGTTGAGTACATCTCTGGCCGAGAGCTCTGCCAGACGTTCCCAGCAGACCCTCACTATGCGCTTGGGCCTGCCAAGTCTGCCCGGCTTTCTCCTCTTCCAGGGGATCCAACTCACCACCAGGTGGAGATCAGTGGACAGCGCAGCACCTCTTTGCACCAGAGTGTCCAAAACATGCGGAAGAAGGTCTGACGACATGACATGACCTTCTTGCCTAAGGTGTCCTGATGGCAAGTGCACTGATGCTGAACATGGTGTTCATTATGGACAATCCGTGACTAGCACAGAAGTCCAATAACACCACTCGGATTCAGATTGGGGAGGCCATTCTTCCCGATCATGCCTCTCCAGGTGTAACTGCCGTTTCCTGTGTGGGCGTTGAAGTCCTCCAGCAGAATAATGGAGTCCCTGGGAAGGGCACTATCCAGCAACCTGGACAAGGACGCCAAGAAGGCCGGGTACTCCGCACTACCGCTTGGCCCGTAGGCCGAAACGACAGTCAGAGAGCTGTCCCCAACCTGAAGGCGCAGGGATGCGACCCTCTCATCCACCGGGGTAAACCCCAACACAAGACGGCTGAGCTGGTGGGCAACAAGCAAACCCACCCCAGCCCGCTGCCTCTCCCCGTGGGCCACTCCAGAGTAGAAGAGAGTCCAGCCCCTCTCAAGGAGATGGGTTCCAGAGCCCACGCTGTGCGTTGAGGTGAACCCGACTATTTCTAGTCGATATCTCCTTCACAAGCTCAGGCTCCTTCCCCTCAGCGAGGTGACATTCCACGTCCCTAGAGCCAGCCTAAGCATCTGGGGATCGGGCCGCCTAGGTCTCCACCTTCGTCTGCCACCCAATCCTCTTCAAACCCCTCCTTGAACCGCCACCTTAACGTGGTGGCAGGGTTTGAGTGCTCGAATGATCCTAGAGGCTATATTGTCTGTCTGCTGTGCAACTGTGCTCTAAGGTACTGGAGAAGAGGTGCCTGTGACACGCTTTTCCCACAAAGGCAGAAATTGAAAGAGAAAATTTTAATATTGAAGAAATTGGGCAGTAATTGACATTATATTAGGATTAAAGATGTGATAAAAGACAATTGTGACACCAAATCTGCATATTTCGTTGTTAACAGCTGAACGCTGTTATAAACTGTTCAGATAGAAGCCAAGTTCCGTTAAAAGCAACGTTAATATAATGAAAGAGTGCATTGCTGGTGGTAGCAGCAATACGACGACAGCAGACTACTTTCCTGAATTGAAGAGGGTCTTAGCTGCCTGGATCAGAGCTGGAAAACTGATGAGGGACAGGTTGCCTGGTCCCACCAAGCACAGTCAGCTGTGATCAGAGGGCATCTCAGCAAACTGCTTCGAACAAGAAACATCTGAATTCACAACAGAAATGATATCAGAGGTCAGGAAATCTTACAGACGAAGGAGAATGTTGAAGCAAATGCTATCAAGGCTCAGCAGGTAAGAACACTTCTTTGCCACTAAAGTTAATAGTTAATAATTAAAAATCCAAAATTATTCTTTTATAATTAATACTAATATTCAGAAATTATTATTATTAAACTAAAAGTGTACACATTCATTCAATATACTAACAATTGTTTCTTTAAAGATTCTAATATAAAGTTCAAATAAATGACACACCAGGTAGTCTTTAAATCTTGAATCATTCCTTGTGTCTGCTGCTGACACTCCATGCTGCTCAACTTTGCCTCTGCTTGTTTCACTCAGTGCCGTTTATACTGTAACCCTGGATTTACACTGTATCTGCTCCACTCCGGTCTGCTGCAAAGCACGGAGGTGCTCCAAGAACCATATGCAGATTGCGCAATATAAGCCAGTGATAAATGTGGTAGCAAGTCCAAAACAACTCATTCTGTTTAAGTTAAACAAGTTAAAACTGCTTCACTTTTCGTTTTATGCACCAGATATTTCCTATGACTGGTTCTACAATGGGCGAGTACACTGAGTGCAGCTATATTTGTTGCTTAGTTTGGTACATTTAATGTTTAACTGTTCAGTTTAGAATACCTTGGCTAATGTATATAGCCCAGTAACAGAACTAATTGAATAAATTAATTGATCTAATGTAAATAATTACAAATATATACGTGTATATATAAATACATGTGTATTTTATTATTTACCTTTATTTACCCAGAATAAAATTCCATTGAGATTAAAAACCTCTTTTTCCAAGGGTGTCCTGGTATTTATTAATATAGCAAGATCTAGTCCGTCTTTATTGAATTATTTTGAAAATCCGGATGTTGTGCTGTTCTGTTTCCTGGTGGTGCGGTAAAATTCATGCAGATTGATCAAAACAATAGACTGGTGGAATTAGATGGCAGTCCGCAAGATGCAGTACCAGTGATCTGCCATCTGATGAAAGTTGACTTTCTTCTTCTGACTCCGCTTGGTCTCGCTCTGATAGTGACTGAAATATATCTAAAGAAACAAAATCAGATTCTTCACTACTGTTTGTGTTGTCATGGGAAACTTTGAATACAGAGGTGAAGAAACAGAACAGGGAGAAGCTCAAATATTACAAGGTGACTTATTGCAAGACATCAGTGATGAAGAAATGAGAACTAGAGAACGCCCACTTAGTCCACAGGGTGTGTCTCCGGTAAGTAACGGACTTAACATGCAGAGTGCACCTGCGGGAAGCGAACAAACTACATCTGCAATGCAGAGACCACTCCCAATAAATATAGATTCACCAGTTGCAATTCAGGGCATACATCCTCAGCATTGTAGTACAACAAGGAGACAGCCTTCCAGAAGTGTACAGTTGCCCCAGCAGGGGACATCAACAAATTCAGCAACACAGCAACCAGGTAGGACAAGCACAATTGATTGTTATGGGGAACACACTGGAAGACCAGGAGGTGATTTGTACTGGATCAACTTGGATCATACTGGGCTTGATTTAAGACGTGAAATAGATAGAACTATCATTAAAGAAATAGAACAACAACTGGACAATCACTATTCTAACCTAAATGGACCAGAAGTATCAGCTGAAGAACAAGCAGAGGCTGGAAATGTGGTAGTGCAGCTTACTGAGGGGTCACAAAGAAATAGAGAACAAAATAGGCGGTACGATTTGCGCTATCGACCTAATATTCATCCACCTGATAGATACACGGAAGGAAGACAAATGCCAATTCTGGTCAAAGGAAATACTACCCAATATGTTCCTTGGGCCTCTGTGGACCTGGCCGGATTGGTCTCATGGTTGCCGGATGTACACGAAGGTGCAAATAAGTGGATCAGAAAATTCGAAGAAGAAACAGTAGGGAAACTGCTGGCATTGGGAGACATTAAAGCAGTTTGGGCACACTGTCTTGGGACTCCAACCATGGAGAATATTTTGAAACGGAACTATGCTTGGATGATTCATCATCGAGCGGATGGAATTGAATTCAATGCTTTTCGAAATGTGCTCTGGAGAGAACTGTGGGCAGAATACCCAGCAAGGGTAGACCCCAGAGCACTGAAAGAGGAACCACTGGGTGACAATGAGAACCCAGCAACGTACATCTCTAAACAATTGGAGAAATGTAAACAGGATGCAGAACAGGACATTGACAAGAGTCCTCTACTCACAACCATATTTCGGAGTAAAATCGTAGAGAATATGCCAGCACCTGTGCGGAGCAGACTCGAAGATGTTGTTGGTCTGACATCAATGCCACACAAAGAGTTTAGAGATCATGTGGTACACAATGTTGGAAAATACAGAAAAGAGGAGCAAAAGCTAGATGAATAAGACAAAAATATACAAAGAAAGCTGGCCCAACCGCAACTCGGAGAGCTCCAGGGAAAGGGTAAAGCTAAAACACAGGCTGTAATGGTGAAAGGGGAAGAATGCCCCAACGCCTCATCAACAACACCTACAGCACCTTTTCCTGATGTGGTGCATCCATCACAGGTGGGTCCTCCAAACTTTCAAACCGCCCCGCCACCGCATCCGGTAGTGAATGTCTACCCTACGGCATGGAATTCACAACCATTTAGAGCACGAGGAAGACAGCAAAGAGGATCCCCGTGGGCAAACAGGGGACAAAATGCTGCACCCGGAATACCTGGGAGATGCTGGACAAGTAATGAACCTGGACATTGTGCTGAACAATGTTTCCAAAGGCAGCATCCATACATGGGGCGAGCGCGTGGCAGGTCCTCCCAGAGGTCCAGCGAACACGCCAAATTTTGGCTACTAGGGGTGCCCAGAGAGCTCTACAGGGGAGAATCAGTACCCAGTGGTAAGCATGGGTGCTGAAAATGAGCCAATGCTAAACATTCAAATAGAAAATAAAGAAACACCAATGTTAGTTGATACAGGAGCAGCTTATACATGTGTGAGCCCAAATTATGCAACTCATCTCCCCATGTCTGATAAATTTGTATCAACAGTAGGGTTCTCGGGAACACGACAACTAATTCAAAATGATGGCTCCTGTACGACTGGTAGCAGATTTTGAAGAAATAACAATACCAATTTTAGTCTCTGATCAAACCTCAATTAATTTGTTGGGCAGAGATGCTCTGTGTAAATTGAAACTAAAAATTTGGTGTACCCCTCAAGGAGTATATGTTCAAAAAGAAGGTCTGGATCTCCAAATGTTCATGTAGGTGCATGAGGCAAAGGTTTATTGGCTAGGAGACATTGACAGTCCAGTTGGAAATGTGATTTCTGAGTGGGACCAGTACATTCAACTCCAACTTCCAGAAGCTAAAAAACCTTGTTTGGACTACCATTGTACAATGTACTACGATTTTTTTAAAAGCAAAGAGTTTTAGGAAAAATGGGACAGCGAAACACAAGGATTAAATGTCAACCTGGCAACCAAATACATTGTTATTGGTACACAAAGGGCAGCAATAAATGTGGAAACGAATGATTTCATTTCCAAATGGTATAACGTTCCGTAATCGGTGTCACACATAACCTTGTTTGTAAATAAAACTTTTCATGCAAAAGACTTGGGACCAATGATGAAAGTTGCTACTACAACAAAATGGGAAGAAACAGACAATCCATTAATTTTTCAATCACAGGATGCATCAATGCTTAAGATTGTGAGCGAAACATTGAGGAAATTGAGGAAAGAGTGTGTTGCTGAAACAATGAAATACACAAGACTAAGACCAGACTTGGAGTCAACTCCATTGACGAATGCGGAAATCACTTAATGTGTCAACGGCTTATGTTTCAGAGATTATCTCGGGAACCATGCTGGATTTGCAATCGTTGAACAGAGAGGTGATGACTTTGAAACTGTAAAAGCTGAAATGTGTGAGCAACCATGCTCAGCACAACTAGCAGAATTGAAAGCATTAACGGAGGCATGTAAACTGGCAAAAGGAAAGGTGGCAAACATTTTCACAGACTCGGCTTATGCCCATGGAGTTTGTTATTTGTTTGCTTCTCTTTGGATGGAAGTCCAGTTCTACATAAAGAGCAGCTTCAACAGCTAATTGATGCAATGATGCTTACCTCAAAACTGGCAGTGATAAATTGCCAGGCACACCGCAAAGGTAATGACGTAGTCATAAGAGGTAACAATGAAGCAGCAAAGATGGCTTCCCGATGCCAGATGGCTATCTTGGCACCTGTAGTGTCATTGGAACCTTCGGTTACGCGTGAAGACTTGATACTGATTCAACAAGAGGCAAACAGCAGTGAGCGTGACCTCTGGGCAAGAAGAGGCGCAACAATGAGTGAAACTGGTTTGTGGAGATCCCAGGAAGGCCTACTGGTGGCACCAGTGGCATTGTTAACAATGTTGATTTCAGAAGCGCATGGAGCAGATCACTGCGACAGAACTAAGGTGTTGGGGAAATTGAGAAATCAAGGTTTTTGGTCACCACATTCGCGAGCCATGGTAGATGAAAATCTCAGTCAATGTGACATATGTGCTCAAAATAATGTTCGCAAAGGCATAAAATCACCCACTGGACACATTCCAGTCCCTGAGGGACCATTCAAACATCTTGTAATAGATTTTGTAGACATGATCAAACCTGTTCAGGGAATTGATACATGCTGGTAGTGATTGATCGTTTCAGTTGATGGGTGGAAGCCGTTCCATCAAAAACACTGGGAGCAGATACCGTTATCAAATTCTTAACAAGAGAAGTGATTCCCAGATTTGGCATCCTCTCTGAAATAAGTTCGGATGACGGCACAGCATTTGTGCAGAAAACAGTCAGAGGTGTTTTGCAGCAGTTACGCATCAAACAAAGGTTTGGTGCAGTCTACCATCCCCAGAGCCAGGGAATGGTTGAGAGAATAAATGGAACCTTGAAAGCTAAACTGAACAAAATATGTGCTTCAAATAAGCTAAGCTGGGTAGACGCTTTGCTGCTTGCACTAATGAGCTATCGCATGCAAATGCATAGGAGCACACATCTAACACCGCATGAAATGCTGACTGGCAGACCGATGCCCGTGCCTCAATGGAGGCTACCATTCAAGGGACCAGCCCTTGAGCAGTTGCAAACAGAGTTGAAAGCTTATATGGAACAACTAACTGCTATCCATAGAGCCATCCATTTGCAGGAAAAAGCTAAAAGTTCCAGTCCAGAGACGGTGGTAAACAAGCCAGTGGAGCCTGGAAATCTGGCGTACGTGAAGGTGTACAGACGCAAGTGGCACGAACCAAGATGGGAAGGGCCGTGCAAGGTCAAAAGAACCACATCCACGGCCGTTCAGTTAGAGGGAAGTGACACTTGGCATCATGACTTATTGCATTAAGATTCATAAAAAAGAGAAAGCAGAACTCAATTCTACGGAGGATGAACACAAGAGTTGCAATGTTGAAACTGATACAAATAAATGTTCAACTATGGATGTTGACAGAGGTGGTGGTGTACCAAGCGGCAGCAAAAGTGGAAATGACCTCTTACAATCTGCAGCCGGCACTACAAGACGCACCATCACAACGAGAAGCGCAGAGAGGAGCAGCAACGGGAACGACCGAGACCATCATCCCAAGGAGATGAACAGTGACTCAATGGCATCGGTTAAAGGCAAAAGATCCATCTCCAACAAAGATGAGTACAAAACAACTTGTTATTACCCAGACCAGTACACACCAGTGTCCTTGCCAGCAGAAGAAGAATTAGTAAGTCATGTGAATGATAAAAACAAGTCAGCAACAAAAATTAGAAATCTTCGTAAGGTTAGATATGTGCATGCAGAATGGAAATGGAGGGCCAGCATTACAGACACTGAATTCAAAACAGGGTTAGCAACAGAATATGAAGTGAACGAAAACTGGGATGGAAGAAGATTATGTGTCACAAATGTCAAAGAAAAGAATACAGAGTATGGTGCAGATCAATGTACAATTATAATGAACATAAGGGATGACAGTTTTGACGTGGAATTGAGATTAGAAACCCATTGGAGTGAAGATAGTAATTATGAATACAACATGGTCATGAGAAATCCAGACACAACCGCAGCAGTAAGAGGCAAAGGGGATTTGGAGCGTATAGAGGATACAACGTTAAATGCTAAAGTAGAAATGATAGGAGGAAGGATCAGGTTACACATCTCACCCCAAGAAACGAGATAACTTGTTGGGTAGGAGCATAATTGTTTCTAGATTAGGTATCACAAATGACAAATTATTCAAATTCAAATTATCAGATTACAGTAAAAAATCAGGAAAATGTAAAATGTGGTTTACAAGTTGTAAAAACAACCTGTGGATGGACTGTGTAAATGGACGTGATAGCTCTTAGAATGGAGAAAACATATGATTTGAGGCTCGAAGAAGCTACAAATGGTGGAATAGTAGAGTCAATTATGTTTTGGAAAGTTCCAGACAAAGAAAGCGTATTAATTGAAAACAAGTGTTATTTGCTGTTTACAGTTACTAGTAAAACTCCCACGATTGAGACAGATAGAAACGAGCAAGATGACATAATTCTACCCCAGGTACATACCACGCAAAAATGTATTGTACCCACTACAATAGTAAGCACAATAGCAAACCCTATAAACAATGCAAATATTATGCCCTCATTGGCACCCACTAAACTAACATTAAGTGCATTGATTGTTAAATGGACTTTAGCCTTAACTAACACTAGTGGAGTTGAGGAGACCACTATGTATGGTAAAACAGTAGAACAGGCTAAAAATACTACACTTGTAAATAAAACAGAATTAATCATATTAGCAGAATTTGAAAACGTAACTGTATTTCCAAGAACGACTGGCACTACAAACGTAACACATGCATCGGGTCTAACTGATTATGTCCTGATCACGGTTAAACAAACACTTATGCAGGATGATTCAATATCTTTGCAAGAACCTAACCAAACTAAGTACGGATGCTCTGAAAAGGAGGGCTGTCATGAGTATCAAGGCGGCTTGGATAAATTCTATATGGAGCGTTGGGACAACACAGTAACCCCAAGGGCAATAAATAGATTACAAGACATTAAGTGGCATGGATTAAGGCCAAGGGGGATGCACTTTGGCAAAGGGCCATCCAGAACACATGGTACAGCTGGTCATGGTATACAGCTAGAGAATTGATGGAAAACGATTGTTTAATTTGTACTGTTACCACTCCAATTGTCATTCCAGAGACGTATACATCCAAAGAATGTGCACTGGTACAACAGAGGTGCAGAGATGGGGAGTTTACTCCCAGCGTAGACGTGTCCTTCTTCAAATTACCAATGTGTGGTATAAGTTGCAGACTGCCGTATGGCTCACGCAATTCACACCAACATTTAGACAAGTGGAAAGGTTACAAGTTTGAAGCACTGTGTGCTGAATTTAACCGTAGTACTACACAAAGAAGTCCTCCGCTAAATTATGAGGTAGACTATGATGCAGAATACGAATGTTTTGCAAATGGAGGTTTTGAAAATGGCAAAGGGGTTGACACGGGCAACACATCAGTGAAATGTAATGTGACTTGGGTATTATGTTGGTTTAAACACGCCAACAGAAAAACAATATTTGTTGAAACTCCGATATGATATCCGAACCCAGACTTTGTAGAACAGGATTGTGAAAACATTACCATGTCCATTCCAAGATTATTCTTTCTAGGAGACCAAACACACTCGGTGGCAGATAGCTATTGGATGTGTGGAGAAGCCGTGTTAGCAAATACCTTACCCCTTCGGTGGGTGGGCCTTTGTGCACTCGTTAGAATGAAACAACCTATAACCTTAAGTGAATGAAGGAGTAAAAGGTATGATTGGCATAGATGAAAGAAGAACGAGAGTTCGCAGGAGTTTAGGTGATTATGGACTGAATGAAGGTGTATAATTGAATCTCATAGGCCAACCACGAGGAATTCCTGATGAATTCAAAGCGCAACATGAAGTCACACCAGGATTTGAATCAATTTTACCTTGGATCACCGTTAATAAAAATGTTGAGTGGCTAAACTATGTTTATTATAATCAACAAAGAATGATTAATTTTACGGTTGAAGGGTTTATGGCTTTAGGTTACCAATTGCATGAGACAAGTAGAATGGCATTGCAAAACAGGCAAGCTTTAGATTGGATTTTAGCGGATAAGGGGGGTGTTTGTCACATGTTTGGCAATCAGTGTTGCACATACATCCCCATGAACACAGCCCCAAGAGGTACCTTCACTGCCATAATGGTTAGACTCCGCAAATTAAAAGAAGAACTGAAGGAGAATGCGGGCAGGGACAGCTGGTCGTGGAACAGTCTGGAGGAAATATTAGGCAACTGGGGAGCGTTAGCAGTAAAGACAGGATTAACCTTGCTAACTATATTAGTTGTGATATTCCTGCTCGTGTGTTGCGTGTTGCCTATCATCAGAAAGTGGATCTTGGGAACAGTGTACCGATGGATGACTGATGATGGGAAACATCAGAGGGTCTAATACGTATAGCAGCCTGGACCTGATGGACTTTTGATTTTTAAAATTTTTTGTTATTTCCTATTTTTTCTTCTTGTTACAATATTTACATATAATATACGCCCAACACCTACCATACAGACATGTAAAAGTGTTGCAGACCATATACTGTTTTATGCAAACTCTGCGAGGATGGAAGATATTATGTTTTGTATTGGAAGTTGTTATGTCCACTGATGTATTTTGTTTTCAATTATCCATATATGCTTGGGAACTTGGAGCCATGATGACCGGAAATCCGGTGGGACGGCCCGTGTCCAAAGTGACTCTGATAAGGTGGACATTGAGGACGTTCGAGCATCACAAAAAGGTGATGTCATTTATCCATAACAAAGTCATATAAACAATTTCTGTTAAAAGCATATTATTTGTGAAGGTCAATATTATGTGTTTTCATGTTTAAGTAAGGGTTGAACTGCCATTTTGGTTTAACAGTTTTCTCCTGGTTATGTTATATTAGGTAGGTAAGCATTTTGTATTTCTTTTTGAGGTTCCTTTGGTAAGGTAAGGGGTATTCATGAAGAATAGACCTTGTTTGTTTGTTATTTTGGCCTGAGTTCACCCTGAAGCTATGATAATCATTTTAACCTTATGTAAACATGTTATAACTGTTTTGACAAGAGTCATTAGTATTGTGAGGGATATATNAGAATAGGCCTTGTTTGTTTGTTATTTTGGCCTGAGTTCACCCTGAAGCTATGATAATCATTTTAACCTTATGTAAACATGTTATAACTGTTTTGACAAGAGTCATTAGTATTGTGAGGGATATATGCGGAAGATGATGCTAATGTGAGAAAAAGGACTATAAGGATGTGGTTTGGAAAAATACTGGTCAGTGTTTTCTGTATGTCCAGGAAAAAACATCGGGAAGCTGCCATCCAAAGACTGGTGTTTCGGGGATCCCTCTTACGTTGTGCCTGGACTCAGAGACATATGGACAGTGCTTGGGGACCCAGAATCAGGACAAATGTGATGGCAGAACAAAGTTGCAAAAGACTGACCTAAGAGATGTGGAATTGCTCGGAGTACGGAGTCCACATGAGGACGCAGCAAAGGACTTAATGGATTTGTTGCCATGTTATTCTATGTCATCCTATAACATTGGTTTGACATGACCAATGTTCTCCGTTACAAAGGGTTTGGTAATAGGAATGACAAAGCAGGACCTGATTGGCATTAATGGTCCTTTAAATAGGTGGTAATGACACATATTAGATTCAAAACAGAGACCTCTCGTTCAGATTGGCTGAGAATGGGATTTCTCTGAGGCCTCCAGACGTTTTTCCCCGCCTTTTAGGATGGGTGGGTTTTTCGACTGGTGTGCCCTAAGCCGACCTGAAGGTCCCCTTCATCAACACGTGCTTGTGAATTTGACTGACATGGATGTTTTCCAGGGGTGAGTTGATGAGATGTGTTCCTGAAGGAGACTTTTGGGAAGAGCTATAGAGTAGTCGGATTTGGTCTAATTAGTGAATAGGTTTAGTCTAGCATAGTCTAACACAGTTAAAATAATGTGCGCATAGGAACTCTAAATAGGATCTTACTTAATTAGTTGAACCCGAAATTTGAGACCTAAACAAGAACAATCATTTAGAGTTGCTTATTAATTTTGTACACAAAGTAATTTCACTACCTCTCGTAATCGTTCACATTTTTCCTTTTATTCACTCATAAACATCCCTTATACTCACAGGATATTTACAATATGAATATAAGATCTCTCTCAGCTGTTAATTAGATTGAAAACCTAATTAAAGGGGGGATATATGTGGAAGCGTAAAGCTCTGTTTAACTAGATAAAAAAGTGTTATTATTGTCTTTACCATAATAAAATTAACTCTGTGATAAATTCACTCTGAGTGGAGACATGCAAGCTGTCGGTCTGGAAAAACAGATTATATCAGAGAAAAGTTCTTGGTGAGAGGAAAGACAAATGAGCTTGTTATTGCAGGCAGCCAGGAAATCTTGTGATATTCTGACTCTGCCAGGTCAGTGTGACATCAACTCAGCAGTCCAGTTGACCACAGGAATAAGGAATGATAAGAGCATGCATTGTGTTTCAGCTGGGAAAGTTTTGATATCCCTAACGTCCTGCCAGGTCAATTTGACCTAACAGTTTGCATCCAGATAAAGTCATGAGAATGTTATAAAATGTCACGTAGCTCAATCTGATGTTTTCCAGATGGTGTATTATCAAAAAAGTAGAGGGAAAGCAATGTTGAAGATGCCAAGAAATGTCATGTAATTGAGGATAATGATTTCAATTGGTCAAGAGGATCCAAATACACACCAATGCTTTGGTGTGTATTTGTGTATTTGTGTGTATTTGTGTATTTTACAACGGGCGACAATAAAATGTCGCCCGTTGAGAACTGAGGGAGGGTGAATTTTTGATGGAGATGATTCTGTGCGCTTTTTGAAGAATAAAAGTTTCCTCCCGTGAGGGCTGTTTTAAGAGAGAATATTTCTGAGTTCTGTTTTAATTATTTTAGCTCAGTGATCAGACCGCCCGCTCCCAAATTGTCAGCCATTGTATCAGCAGTCAGTTTATGTGCTGGGGTTCCCCTTTTATGTCATAAAAAAAAAGAGCGCAAAGGAGTAGTTTGGAAATGCCTTTTTAATGAACGTTATGACTATATATCTCAACAATTGGTCATTTCAGTGGCATGAATTTCCTTTTTGAAAATTTTTATTAATGTAATGTTATGGGATTTATCATAAAAATTCAGTGTCACTGGCACTTTAAGTTAGCTTTAAGGAAAACAGTACATCTCAGCACCAATGCGTGAAAGGCTCTGTTGCTCATAGAGAGATCAATAATTGTGGTCATTTCCCTGTTCTGTGTAAGGACCATTAAATCATCAAAGGTCTCCACTGAGAAACATCTGTTATTCTCCTCTTTGTCTTTGCTGAGGCTGATGCTCAGGAACACAGAGACAATCACTGATAGTGCTTTCAAAGCAGCCTCTAACCGGGACACTTTGCTGCAGAAGGAATGACTGTTTCTGCTCCAGGTCTCCATCTCTAACCATCATAGCTGACACTTGTCTGAATTTACCCAACAAGTGATGAAGACACATGAAATGGGTGAGTTTAGGTTATCCAGGCAAAACATATACACTGATTTATATCCAATACTGGCATTCCTATTTGTTTTAAGGACTTGATGGGACTAATGTCTAATCACCTAATGATCCTGAGCCCGACTGATCACTCTGATGATGTATGATTCTCCTTTGAACTGGAGGGGTTGCAGATAATTACAGCAGGGACATGTGTTAAATGGTTCCTACACACAGCCACACAACAACATGTGGATATGAGATTACTGATACTCACTATCAGAAAAAAAATGGCCCTTAATTGGGATGATTTTCTTTCTGCTGGCCCACCACCCAGTGTGCCCTGACTCTTCATTCAATGTTTCTTTAAACTCATGCCTTGTGTCTGAGGAATTTCCACCAAGTGTCAGAAGCAGCCACAGCACACCTGGAAAAAAAGCTCTGAGACATGGCTACAAAACCTGATGAGATGAAGAAATCCTTATGTGTAGGTGTGGTTTCATGGTTGAGCTCCTTTGTGGACATGAGCATGGACAGCAGCACCTCAAAGTCGGCTTTAAAAAAACTCACTGAGAAAGGCGCATTCCTTTAGGAAAACGAACATGCCAAACTCCTTCTAGCAGGGAGGGAGACAGGATGGATGAAAAAGCAGTCTGCAGGCCTATGTGCTTGACTGTATACACCTGTGGTGATGGAAATGATTGGGGCAACATAGTGCAATCGGGAGGACAAGAATAAGAATAATCTTTTTATACTACTTATTCAAATAAAGGAAAGACATTGAATTATAAATCCAGCATTTAAGGGTATAAAAACTAAAAAAGGTTCCTGAACTGTCATTAAGCATGATGCTGTTAATAATAGCTTTTGATGGCTTTTATAAAAATACAATTATTAATACAATTATTAAATATTAATAAATACATTTTTCTATGGTGAATTTTAAAAGAGCATTTTTGTGCCCAAAGGACCCTAGAGGAGGTCAAAGCAAAGTGAGTTATGCTGTAAAGCTTTAATTTAATCTTCTACCTGTCCATGCCTAACTTTGGGATAAACTCCTATAGATGCTTTGACAGGGTAAAAGCTTCAGTGACAGAATCTTGTGGTATTATAAACTGGGCTTTGAGCACCAAAGTTCTGTGATTGTTTTCTTCTTTCTAAACCTTTGGAGCTGCCTGTGCTCCAAAGGTTTACACAGCAAGTGCTGTTCCTGACAGTTTTGGGAGAATTTTCTTCATTTATTTTGCAAATGAAAAGAGTCTGAGAACTTATAAAGGGCATTAAAGAGCAGACAGGCCACTGCTACTGCACTGCTGAAATCAATTAGGAGCTAGATGAATTACTCACCTGCTGAGTTCTGAAACAAAAGCCTTAAAGTGAACAGACCTGAAGGTTCAGATTGACTAAAACAAAGATTGTTAATGAGCTCAGGCGTTATTATTTACTGAGAAAGTTAGAATGAACCCTGGTGCCTTCTAATGCGTCATTGTTCTTCATCTGCTACAGTGATTACCATTCACACATTCATTTGTTGCTGTTTGGCAGCACACACTGAGACAATTACAGCTCTAGGATCATTTGAATCATTCCACTGCTCCTTGAACACAGCTCCTCTAATGCAGAGCAAAATGCTTGTGTTGGATGGATAACTGGTGTCCACTTGTTCATCGTGTTTCCTTAAGTGTCACCAGTTTGCAGAGCTCAGCACCTTCAGCTGAACCTTACCAGTTTAGAGAGTGTCGCTTTAATTCAATGCTGTTGTACCATTATTCCACTGGGGAACCAGAGCTCCCCCTGGTGTTTAACACAACTTCAGACCCATTCAAGCACCTACCCAGCCAGCATCTCAAAGACGAGGATGCCCAGAGCCCACCAATCCACAGCCCGCCCATGCCCTTTGCTTTGGATAACTTCTGGAGCCAAGTACTCAGGGGTTCCACAGAGAGTCCAGGTCCTGGGGGGACAAAACGAGACAAGAAAGCATGTTACAGGATAAATTGTTGACACCACTGTGGATTTAAATTTGCACAAAAATCCAAAATCTTTCATAGTGCTAAATCTGCTTGTGCATTGCAATAAATTAGAATAGTAATTTATTATTATTTCAGTAATTCAATACAGAAGTGAAAGTCATACAGATTCATCACACTTTTACAGCTAATAAAAACTCAAAATTCAGTTTTTCAGAAAATTTGAATATTATGTTAAATGTTATGTTGTGATCTACATGATAACGGGAAAGGAGAAAAAGAGCTGGACCCTTGCTCTGAGGTCCAAATTCCTCTTTACAGATAAAAAATTACATTTGCATTACATTTGGAAATCAAGATCCCAGAGTCTGGACGAAAGGCCGAGAGGCACAGAATCCTGCTGCAGTCCAAGTTTCCAGTCACTGATGGTTTATGGTGCCATGTCATTTGCTGTACAAAATTAAGGCTGTACATCACCCAGAAAACACCATTCTCATTGTAAAAAGAGGTGGTGGCAGCATCAGGCTGTGTGTATGCTACTCTGTTTAGACCAAAGCATATATATGTGGCATCGAATGGCCCAGTCAAAGCCCAGACCTAAATCTAACTGACACAAGGCTGCTCTCCATCCAGTTCAACCACTTCAATATACTTCTGCTCTGGGTAGACAATTATCCTGGGAACTAAGGCCTTTTTAGGGATCTGAATAAAATGCAAGAGTGACATCATCTCAGGCTAAGGCTGCTCACATTGATTTATATTGCTTGAGACTCCCCTAATCTTTGTAAAAACAATCATCAAAGTTTCTTGGCAAATATTATTTCAAACCTTAAAATGATACTCCAGATGAGCAGTATAACAACATGCTTTTTTTTGCACGTTTAACATATAACATGCGATGTATAATATATAACATGCAAAAATAAAAAATAAAGATTATTTGTTCTCAAATTGAAAATGTATGGCTGTAAATTGTGAAATATGTTCCCCACTGTTATAGATTTTCAGTTTTCTGTGAGGTCTGACCTGCTGATTCAGAGATTGACAGCTATGATTTATTGAGGACTGTAACATAAAAAAGAAAACATGGCAGCAGGTTGTATGATAGAGGTAATAGTTTTCATTTAACAGAGAATTTATGCATCAAAACACATTTTCCTAACCTTTCTCTGAGTTTCACTAAACTCAGAAGAGTGCATCAATGTGTATGTTTTTGGTTGATGCTCGTAAAATGGTGACAGTGGTGATGCTTAAAAATGTATATTTTAATATTTGACCTGCCGATCAACCAGAGCCGTTAATGGGGAAACTGGTCGATCTGATCTCTGAATGACTGAATATTCATCCCTGTGACTGTTATTGTTATTTACTGTTTTGTAAAGTGACAGATCATATTTGCTATGGAGTTTGGTAACACGGAGACTCTGTCCTTTGGGAACACCACACTCATGCTTGTGCCATCTGACATGACTCTACCACACGATTCACCATGAAACCAGTAAGACCTCAGCCATGATTAGAGGTAAACATATCTGGGGCCGCACTGAATGAAAGACAAATGAATGCAGGAGGTGAAACAAGTAGTTAACAACAACTGAAGCTTGTCTGGCAAGTGTGAGAAGAAAACAGAGAAATTTGATGAGGATGATGTTCTGCTGGCTCTGACAGGAACTGTGAACGCAGAACAAACAGGCAGAGCCCTCTGTGAAAGCAGCTGCTCCTCTGACGAAGAGCACTTGGCCCACTGCCAGCCCTTCATCGTCTGCCACCAATATCACCTGGGTAATGACCCCTTTTGGCAAGTTGCCATAGTGATGTTAATTTGCATGGAAATAATGCTGGTCCTGGTGAATAATGAGGGGGCTGCTGATGTCATGGGAAATAAAGCGTGGGTGTGGGCTGGGCAGAAATGAGACACGAGCTGAGGCTGTTCAGCATATGTTGGCTGAATGAGCACGTCTGCCAGCAGGGGTCACTGTGGAAGCACTGGAAAGGCTCCTCTCTGTTGTCTTCCTCTCCCTGGCTCTTCTGAGGCCCTCCATTTATATAAGTGGGTCACTTGAGCATCAGAAAGGTATCTACTCTCCATCTGTTGCTCCACCGGTCTCCTAGAAAAAGTAATCTTACTCCATTATGTTTACATGTCAGCAGGGGTAGGAGCAGCTGTGGGAGGAACGCCAACACGCTGCAGATATGAAGCCTTATCTGCTCCACTGTGGATCTTTTCTCCTGTGATGAGCTCACACTCACTGGGTCTTTAATTTACTTAATGACATGGGTTTGTCCTGAATTGGCACTGGAGAGGACCATTTTCAAGGTCAGTGAACAAAAACTACTGACCATCACAGAACTTCTGTTTAGAAACACATTATAATTCCAAACTTAATGTGTGTCCTGAGATGATAAATTAAAGTGCTTGAGGAGCTTTTATCACGTGTCTCAAATGTTTCCAATTGATCCAGAGCAGTTGTCGCTTATAGACCAACATACCTGCTGCAGGGACAATCCTGAAAACAGCCTTTCTGTGACTTTCTGCACCAGTGGATCATTATCGTAGCTAAGCTCTGTTTTCCTGGCTTTCGGTGGAAATGCCTTTCATACAGTCCTACTGAGCTCATTTAATCAAGTACGGTTGTCACACCTTTTTAGTTAGGTTCAAGAAGCCATTAGACAATCTAAGCAGCATTTCATTTGAACCACATTGACAATGTTGGTTAGTCTGTATAATATCACAATGGCAACATAACACTAATCTGGAATTTATGGAAAAGAGTTGCAAAGAAATTCTGGAGAAACCCTGTTTACAGTTTGATGTAACATGCAGAGGACACAGCAAACATGTGGATGAAGGTGACCTGATTGGATAAGATCTAATCTGAATAAGGAAACTGGTCAGAGTTGATGGGAAGAAGGATGGAGCTAAATCCGGGACAATCCTGGAAGAAAACCTTTCAGAGGCTGCTTCAGCTTTTTTTTTTTTTTTTACATACAGCCTGTTTACATACAACATACAGCCAGAGATACAATGGAATGGTTTAGATCAAAGCCTATTTTTGTGTTAGAATGGCATACTCACAGTCCAGACCTAAATCCAAATAAATCTGGCTGAACTTGAGCTAATTTGCAAGAAACTAAAAACAGGCTTGAATTTTCAGGCAGCGAAATGTGATGTGCATCATTTCCTTCCACTTCACAATTTTGCACTGTTTGGTCCAACACATAAAATCCCACTAAACTGCACTAAAACAGGCCCAGCAGAGACAACAACACATTGCCACTGGATGTGTAACTTTTATAATAATGTTATTAGTGGAAGGTGTAACATACAAACTAAGTGAAAAGATTAAAAAATAATCTACAAGGAGGAAATCATGAAAAGCTCATAAAAATAAACACAACTCAGACTGAAAAGAAAATAAAACAATTAAATGTGGCTTACTGAACATAAGATCTCTCTCTTCAAAGACTTTGCTAGTACTTGACAATCAGATAGATTTATTTTGTCTCAGAAACCTGACTGCAGCAAGTAGATTATGTTACTATAAATGAGTCAACTCCTACTAATTATTTGAATTTTCACATACCTCGAAATACTGGGTGAGGAGGAAGAGTAGCAACCATCTTTCAGTCCGATTTATTGATTAGTCCCAGACCAATTAATAGCTACAACTCTTTTGAATATTTAATCCTTAGTTTTCCTCATCCAAATTGCAAAGCACTAAAACCACTTCTGTTTGTTGTTTTGTACCGTCCACCAGGCCGTTACTCTCAATTTGTAGATCAGTTTTCTGACATTTTATCTGATTTAGTGTTAAATACAGATAAGGTTATTATAGTGGGGGATTTTACCATTCTTGTTGACACTGAAAGTGATAGCCTAAATATAGACTTTCATGCTATCTTAGACTCAATTGGCTTTGCTCAAAACATTAACAAACCTACCCACCTTTGTCTTCATTCTCTGGACCTTGTGCTGACATATGGCATTGAGTGTAAAGACATAACAATAATTTCTCATAACCTGTCCTGTCTGACCATTTTTTTATAACCTTTGAGTTTAGTTTAACCGAGTACTCCACACCAGATAGAATATTTCATTATAGTAGATCATTATCAGACAATGCTGTAACAACCTTTAAAGAATCTGTTCCACTTTTAATTTCCTCATTATCACAGAAAAACACAGTGGAGGGCAATAACTTTGTTTCTTCCCATTCATGAATTGAATCTCTTGTTCATAGTGTTACTTCATCATTGCCTAGAGGATTCCTACTTAATCTGGAAAAATAGCCTATTGTTGTATAGAAAGGTACTTCGCCAAACCAGAACAGCTTAAGTCTCATCATTAATAGAAGAGAACAAGAATAATCCTAGGTTTCTCTTTAGTACACGTGCTAAACTTACACAGTCATAGCTCTGTTGAGCCATCCATTCCCTTAGCTCTCAGCAGTCATGACTTTATGGGATTATTCTTAAATAAAATTGATTCTATTAAAAATTAAATCTTTGACATACTCCCGAAGACAATTACTTCATCCTCAGCAAGTGAGACATTGGAAGTAACTGTAGAACCCGATCTGTGTTTGGACTGTTTTGATCCTGTGGAGCTTCTTGAGTTATCAAAAATACTAGCTTCATCTAAACCTTCAACTTGTATGTTAGACTCAATCCCAACCAAAATATTTAAGGAAGTGTTCCCTCTGATTACCAGCCCCATTTTAGATATGATTAATCTATCCTTAGTAAATGGATATGTACCACAAGCTTTTAAGGTAGCNCCCAACCAAATTATTTAAGGAAGTGTTCCCTCTGATTACCAGCCCCATTTTAGATATGATTAATCTATCCTTAGTAAATGGATATGTACCACAAGCTTTTAAGGTAGCTGTAATTAAACCTTTACTTTGCTTGATCAAGATGACTTAAAAAATTACAGACCTATATCGAATCTTCCATTCTTATCTAAAATTCTTGAGAAGATAGTTGCTAATCAAATGTGTTATCATTTACACAGCAATGACCTGTTTGAAGAGTTTCAGTAAGGCTTCAGAGCTCATCAAAGCACTGAAACAGCTCTGTGGAAAGTCATTAATGATATTCTTATGGCCTCAGATAATGGACTTGTGTCTGTACTGGTTTTGTTAGATCTCAGTGCTGCATTTGATACAGTCGATCATAATATTCTCTTAGAAAGGCTGGAATATTCGGTAGGGATCAGGGGAACAGCGCTAGGCTGTTTTAAATCTTATTTGTCTGACATATTCCAGTTTGTTCATGTAAATGATAAATCATCTTAGAGATAATACTACACCCTTTAATCAAACTTTTGACAAGTGAACTTTTGAATTTAAGGGGGGTCATGGGGGCGGGGAGGTCATGGGTCAACAGGGGTGTGTCCGAGGGGCGTAACCGTGCATGCTGATTGGTTGTCGTCATTAGGGGCGATACCTTAAATGAACCAATTATAATACAGGGGTGTGTTTAAGGGTGTTACGGGGAAGGTCTTAAATGAACCAATTACAACCCAGGCGTGTGTTTAAGGGTGTTATTAATAATTTGTATGTTTTTCAGGCGTTAATACATCTAAAAAATACATGCAGGCTTTATACTTTAAAGGTATACTCAACTTAATGCTGACCTATCACATGAAATCCAAATAAAATGTACTGTGTAACCTGACAGAATTGTAAGTTAATTTTGCTTTACAGCAGGACCTATTTGCTGAATATATGAGCCAGTCTAAATCAGTTCAAAATAGAAAGACCTAAAAGTAAATAAAGATTGTGCTTCCCTACATCGGTAGAGCGAGCAAATCTTCCACCTCTGCGTCAACAGACTGACTGGAAAGCAGGAGAAAGAGGTAAGACAAATATGAAATTAACAGTAAAAGTTTACGAACCCTCAGTATACTGTTTCCAAGTTATAAATTGACTCTAGCGATGATGTGTTTGTTTTGAATCATGAGAGACTCCATTTTAGGAAAAGGAATGATAATTTTAGTTACCTGTAGCTTTTCTAAAACAACATAGAGAAAAAAAAAAAAGGTTATTGAGGGACTTACTGAAACAATTATTCTGTAACTGAACTCCCAGTCAACATCACCCTCGGCCTTCTGATTCAATTTCCTGACCAAGTGTGTGACACAGGGCAATAAAATAATTAGAACTCTCTCAACCCCCCTCCAAAAGTGTCAATACACAGGTTCATGAACAGGTGAGACCCCCAGGGCCTGATGTATGTCAAAGTTCGCTGGTTTCTCATTGCTAATACGTGTTTCTAAAGGGAAATTCTTGTCTTTTGATTTTGGTAAAGTTTATAGAGACAGCTTCCCATGTCAGAGCTCACTGAGTTATGTACTCAAGAAACAGTGTAATGAATAGCTAATATGGTAATTGGACTTCTTTTTTGCATTTCAGGGTGCTGGCAATAAAAACAGGTTTAGTTTCACAGTAGTCCTAGAGCAGAGACATCAGAGTTGTCTACATCGTCAAGCGTCAAGTCTGGTACTGCTAAAAAAGGTTTAAAATTGTTACACTGAAAATACTAGTAGAACTCTAGTTTACAAACTTGTTACAATGAAAATATATGCATATATATATATATATATATATATATTGTTTCTTTGTCTTAGAACCCACCACTGAGGACCTTGAGGATTTCATCTTGACACAATTGGAATATGGTAATTAATGTTAAGTGCAACAATATTTTATAGTTAATGAATAAATCAGCTAACATTGAACAAATTTATAGATTTGATAAGAGGTAAACCCAAATGATCAAGTTGGAGGGGTCAGCGGCTGGAATCGACCTTCCCCCCCGACAGTAAAAGTTGAGAAGGCGGGTTATCTCCAAAAAAGAAAACCCGACAACATCTGAACTTTCTTCTAACAAAGAAAGAGAATCTGAATCGTTAAATACGCCTCCGCAAATTATCATCATTTCCCCTGAAAACACACCAGATAAGTTACCAGCTGCTCCCGCGCAAGAAAGTAAGCCCTAAAAACTATTTGTTTTCTTTGAGAGCGAATGTGTATTATTAGAGACTTGTTTTAACCCTCAGATAAAACTGTTTACAGATTTGACGGAGAACGTATCTCTGAAAGAAGCAGCAGCAGCAGATTTGATAAAGCAAACTAAAGCCAATAACAAACTTGGAATACAGCCATCAGCTGTGGTACGGCAAGGTAAGTAAAATAAATAAAGTAAAGATAACAATAATATCTATATTATATATATATATATATATATATATATATATATATATATATATAAATAAAGAATAGGTCAATAAAATAATATCATATAAATCTGTTTACAGATTCCCCCAAAGATGCGAACCTGAAGCCGCCCACCAGAAGGTCACTTTTCAAAGATCAAGACAGCGTTCAACACAAGTGCATCAGTCCAGTGCAACAAGAAGCGAAATCTGGAGCTTTTATCGCACAGACCCGGCCCCGGAGTAAGTTATAGTATTGCAAAATTCATTTATAAACCTACAAGTAATAAAGTTATTGGGGTTCACTTCCCCCTTAAAAAACTTGCATATTTTAAAAACTATTATTATCGTTTGTTTATGAGCTCTGTGCTGCGCAGCGTAAGGTAAACTTTATTTTATTTTGTTTTTACACAATATTTAACCCCAGTCAAAAGGCAGCGGCTCTCTACTCTGCATACCAGAGCAACGCTTGTTAGAAGTTTAATGAGCGGTACGTTTAATTCTTATTTTACCTACTGAATTAATTTGAATTCCCCTTTTTTTTTCAGCTTTAATTTGTTTATTTCAATTTATATTTTTTGTTGTTCATTCTCTTTACAGAGGTAACGTTGATGTATGGGCAGATTCAATCCAGACCCCGACAGCAACGTCGCAGAAAGAAGACCTCGCAAGCTGCACGGAACCGTCGAAATAAAGCCTCATCCCTAACGCTTTTGGCAGCATGTCAGATTCTGTTACAGAAGCAGTTCGGTGACATCAAGGTGATTTTAAACTGAACTGATCACTGTTTTGTTTTTTAGTGGTTTGTTTGATTTTTCTTATGCTCATATAAATGGATAACCGAATCAGACTTGCCCTGGATGAAATAAAGAATTTAGTAGATGAGCTTAACAAAATTCCTATAGCTGCACGTTTTAGAGGATGAAGCATCTCTTGTTAACCACAATGAAAATCAGCACGGTGACTTTTTAAACTTATTAGATCAGGCTATTGAAGAATTAAACAGACCGTCTCCACCTGACCAAAATTTAAACTTATTAGATCAGATTCTTGAAAATTTAAATACACCGTCTCCACCTGACAGTCATCAAAATCCTTCAACATCACACAATGCTGATCAGCATGGGGGTAATTTCAATCAGGAGGTAGCGGTCAGCTCTGATCAAATAGGGCGAGATCCTCCAGCAATTGTTGAACGTGAACGTTTTAATAACATTGAAATAAGGAGACCTTTTACCATCCCGCCGCCCTGTCCAGGTAACATTCCAGATCTTGCAGCATTCTATACAAACATCATGCGTATTCTCATTGAATTAGCCGACGCTGCAAGATCTTTAACCAGACGTAACGACATTGTGGAGCTGGAGTTAGTGGGTGAAAATCTCAATCGTCACGTCACATTTACTGTTACTGATGATGGAAATATGATCCTGCCTGCTTTCGAGGACTTTTTGGACGACTTAGTACAGTCAAATGCTGATGTGCCTGTAGACAATAACCTGGAATTTGTTCTTCAGGTAGTTAATGATCCAGCAGGAGGGTCGAAACATAAGGCCCTAACCTTATTGATAATTAGGCTTTAGAGCCGGGGAGTAAATGGCAAGACCAAGCAGGCCTCGATGAGCAAACAGCAATTACTTTTAGTGATATTGGTAAATTTGAAAACATTCTGAAGAGAAAATTTGTAGTGTTTCACAGAACCACAAGCTCTACGGCTCTGTGTAAATCTGAGACCGGTTTCCCTGACCGTTCAAACCCTCTGTTTTTGCTGTTATTTCAAGGTCATTACTATGGGATAAAAAATCTCAAAGGTTTCAAAGGATGCAGATATATCTGTGGATACTGTTACAGCGGCTATGAAAATGCAAACACACACCACTGTGAAGGTTATTGTCCAGTGTGTCACACATATCAATATATGCAAGAAGTTAGCAATCCTGTAACTTGTGCAGGCTGTCAAAGAATCTCTCATAATTCTTTATGTTTTAGCAGACATGGAAAACCCTGCAACAGACCTAGTGCTAACAGGCCTATGAGTGACTGTGAGTTGGTAAAACTGTGCAAGGTGTGCAAAAGAATATACGTTATTCCAATCAGTAAATCGGATAAACCACACGTGTGTCATGTAAAATGCTGTATTTGCGGTGAAAATGTACCTCCCAGCCTAGATATTACATGTGATGATCATAAGTGTTACATTCAGCCTTGCAGTGCAATTAATCAGCTTGATGATAAACAGATTTTTTATGATTTTGAATGCTTCATCAATGAGAGCGGTGGGAACACCCCCTTTCTGGTCTGTGCCAAAACATTGAATGGTGATGAATGGCACGCTTATGGGTTAGACTGCACCCAAAAATTTCTTCTCCATTTCAGGAGACCGATGTACAGAGGCTTCACCTTAATAGCTCATAACCCACATGGGTATGACAGCTATCACATTCTCACAGCTATGCTGCAGTTAGGTATTAAACCTCATCTCATCATGCAAGGAAGTAAAGTTCTCTTTTTAACCGACCCTGATTACAGGTTAAAATACATTGATAGTCGTTCCTTCATTTGTATGAAGCAAGGGTTTTTTTCCCCCACCAATTCTCCTCCAAAGAGCGCCTCCAGTACGTGGGGTCATATCCTGCTCCATCCTGCTACGCAGTGGAATGCATGAATCTTCAAGAACAACAGCTGTTTAACAGCTGGTACAGAGAAGCGAGCAAAGAGGTCTTTGACTTTAAGAAAGAAGCTATTCGTTATTGTAAAAATGACGTTGAAATTCTTTCTCAAGGCTGCTTAAAATTCAGAGACGAGTTCTTTAAGGAGACAAGTGTGGATCCGTTTAAATGCATCACGATAGCATCAACGTGCATGAAGGTTTTTGTAACCAATTTCCTTCCTCCTAAAACCTTGGCCATCCCCTCACCTCTGGATTACAGACATAGCTGCAAAACGTTCTCCAGCGTGTCTATTCAACGGCTCGTGTGGATTGCAGACAGCAGAAAAATAGACATCGAACATGCGTTAAACAAAGGGGAAAAGAAAATCGGCCAATATTCAGTCGATGGGTATGCAGAGATTAACGGTGTCAAAGTTGCGTTTGAATTTTACGGCTGTTTTTTCCACGGCTGTAAAAAGTGTTACATGCCTCATGACAAGTGTCCGTTGAGAGGGGTAACATTTGAACAGTTTTACGCAGCCACTGTGGAGAGAAGCAAGGTACTCCAAACTGTGTACGGCCTTCGTCTCGAGGTCATCTGGGAGCATGAGTGGACTGAAATGAAAAAAACCCACCTGGGGCTTATCAACTTTCTTGAGAAAGTTAACGCACCCGAACTGTTATCACCCCGAGATGCTCTGTATGGTGGACGCACCTGCGCAATGAGGCTGAAGTATACTGCGGGACCGGGTGAAGCTGTGCATTATGTGGACTACTCATCTCTGTACCCTTATGTAAACACCAACTACGTTTTTCCCCTCGGTCACCCCACCATCATTTGCAAAGATTTTGATGATCCGGACCGCTACTTCGGTATAATCAGAGCCGTGGTGTACCCCCCACAAGGCCTCTTTTTCCCCGTTTTGCCATACAGAACTTCCCGGGGTAAACTAGTGTTCACTCTCTGCCGCACATGCGCTGAAATAAATAATCAGTCAGGTCCCTGCATGCATAGTGATGAAGATAGAGCTCTGATAGGTGTGTGAATGAGTGTAGAGTTTAGTAAATCTCCCAGCAGGTGATGCAGCAGGTTCTCAATTTCATGATTATTCGTGTCTGATTAGATTAATGATAATCCACCAGCACACGCCTCTTTGAATCAATCTCTAAAATAGAGTCATAACAAGTGTAGATGATCAGCGTGGTGGTATGAGGCAACGGGTTTCTG
>JAHUTJ010016617.1:0-44576 GCA_036250325.1 Characodon lateralis
AGAGGAGGCCCAACCAATACTGAGCGCATAGAAATGGGCATGCTTTTCAGAAGCCTGACATTTGTGCTTAAAACATCCTGTTTTGATTGGTCTAATGTGATGTTGTAATTTTCTGACTAAATTTTGGATTTTCTTTACCTGTAAGCTGTAATCATCAAAATTACAAGGAATATAATCTTAAAATATTTCACTCTAGGTGGAATGAATCTGTTAAATAACCGTTGCACTTTCTAAAATGACTTGCAAAAAATAGTGCACTTTTACGCAATATTCTAATTTTTGGGATGTACCTCTATTTTGTTTATTTTCCATTTCACAACTATGTTGTAGTCTGAGTTGTGTCACAAATAATTACAGGAAAAACACTCAGGTTTGTGGTTCTAACATGAAAAATGTGGAAAATTTTAAAAGCTAAGAAGTATTTTACAAGCCATTGTAAGTGAAATTTATATTGTTTGATTATCAAATAGATAAGCATTTTATGAATTAAATACACTAATATGATATGAAGAAAAGCTATGTGTTTACTAAAAGTGGCATTGTAGTTTCTGGCTGTAAAGAACAAACAACATTTCCTACCTATCTGCTCATTAAGCACAAAGATGTTTTAAAAGTATGTTTGGTCCAGCCTGTGAAGAAGTACTAAAGCCTCTTCACAGCCAGCAGCACATATTTGCAGAATGAGGGGAGCTGGGTGGTGGATATATTAATCAGCTGAGTAAATATTCCATGAGTGTGTCTTCCTTTGTGTGTGTGTGTGTGTGTGTGTGTTGCAGACATTGACGAGTGTGAGGACAGGCCATGCCTTAACAACGCGTCGTGTGTACAAGGCACTGGCAATTTCACCTGTGTGTGTGAGCCAGGTTACACTGGGGTTCGCTGTGAGACAGGTGAGTGGGGTTTCTCTCAGTCCCCTCCCCCGGGGGAAATCACTTTCACTGCTTTCTACATTAAACTCAGTCTTTTACCAGATGTTTGTGTCAGACTTTTTCAGCCTGGCTAAATAAATGGGTTTGGCTTGAATTAATTTAAAAACACCTCTTCTTTACTCTCCCTTATGTCCATGATGTAGCAACAAAAATAATTTGAAACATTTACTTTGGTTCAGTTAGTAAAGAAAATGCAATTTCTAAGTAGTCTGTTTACGTTTGGTATTGAAACCTAAATCCAGGAGGAAATTAAATGATCAGGCTCTCCAGAGTTCATGAATGCTTGTTTCTACATGAAACCAGATTAACCTTAATACCAGACACCTGGTCAATGAAACTCTATGCCTGTACGAGTCAAGGCCAATCCTCCTAATCCAGCTTACTGTCTTAGACATCTGCATCAAAACTCACCTTTAATTATTTAATATTTGTGCATTCCTCAGACATAAATGAATGTGAATCCCAGCCATGTCTGAATGGAGGAGAATGCATTGATCTGGTGACCAGCTTCACCTGTGCGTGTCCTGCTACATTCACTGGAATCTTATGTGAAACAGGTGGGATTCAGCTGGAGAAACTTAGAAAAGTAGAAAACATTTGCATGCTTTTTTTTCCTTCATCAAATACTATATATACATCTTGTCTTTCTAAAGTTAGACAAAGCCTTCTGGAGACAGAGCTTATTGGATCTTACTGTTTCCAGTATTCGCTTCTAAGGCCTTTGTTGAAAAGAGGTTTTTCTGTTTCTTCGTCCTGTTCAGTTGCAGAAATTTGTGGATATACTGCCACTGAAAACATTTTTATCATCCTTCAGCACACTCTTAATCAAATGAATGTGCCTTTGAAATGATAAACATTGATAAGTAGAAATAACTAGTTTAACCATAAATTCAGGAAGGATTTCTACAGCTGGGTGGTCAGAGCTTTGCAAAAGTATTTGTAGCCCTTTTTCACATTTTGTCACATCACAGCCTTCAGTGCCTTTTAGTGGGATTTTATCTGATATACCTATATGAAGTTGTGCATTATTGTGAAGGGAAGAGAAAAGGATGCATGGTTTATGAAAACTCTTGCATTCAGCCCCTTTGTACTGATGCTATTAAATAAATATTCATGTGTTAGAATGGTCCAGTAGGGGTCCAGACTTAAATCCATAAACATGTGGCAAAGCTTGAAGGCTGATGTTTACAGATGCTCCTCATCAAATCTGACTGAGCTTGAACTACTTTGGAGCCATTTTGGAGGGCCTAAATGGCCACGTGTGGCTCCAGAGCTGCAGGTTGCAGACATCTGCACTAGTTGATTGCTTTTTTGCATTTATGCTGCCATGGCTGAAGTTGAAATGATCTGATATATCCCCATACCATCAAATGCATATCTTACTAATCTTTAGGTCTTTAGGGTTCTTTTTGTGCCTATTTTGGAGCAGTCAACATCCATTTTCGTAAAAGGATCTGGAAAGTTAGACCTGGCTTTAGACTAAGATAAAACAAAACTTCTTTATTTACCTCTTTGGTGATATTTGCCAAAGTAATGTTTGGTAGTTTAATACTTGACAAGGTTCCCCAAAGTAATCTCCTGCTCATAAGGTTTTCTCAAATAATGTCAAATGATCCTTCCTGAGTCACTGTGATCCTGAGGGATCAAAGATCACAAGCTTGTATCGTTTCATAATAAATTTACCGAAATAGTTTTCGGGTTTTTTTTAAAGATATTGTTTCGGCACTAGAGGCCTTTAATTTTCATTTTGCGATAGTAGGTAGACAGGAAAGAGGGGCAAAGAGAAGGGGAGACATTCAAAATAGTTTAATGTTGTCAGACACTTTGGTGGGAAAAATATAAAAAAGACTTCCAATTTGCAGAGTTCAATCTATTTTTAAACAGTTGAGTTGGTTTTTATTCACCTTGCACCGACAAACTGGATGTCTTTTAAACATTTTTCTTTCAGAGATGAGCAACATCAACAATTATTTTCATTATTGGTTGACCTAACTTGCCACAATCCCGATTTCTTGAAATTTCTTGTAGGACTGAAATAGGAGAATGGAATCTCATTAGAATAAAATATAAAATGTGTTTGCCAAGATGCTAGATACTTTTGGTTCAAAATATAAAAAAAAATCCCTAATTTCCTTGCTGTGTTTGAGATATGGAGTTTAAACAAAAATTCAACATGGAAGACTCACCATCACCTCCAGCTTCGTCTAATTACTCCTCAATGCAGCTCTGCTCCACCAAACAGCGTCAAGTCTGCTGTTTTAAAAGATCTTCATCCATGGATCCCTCCATTCTGCAACTGAACTTTGACCCTCCTCCACCCCATCTCCACCATTTGGCTTCCAAATTCTTTCCAAATCTCCTCAGGCCTCCACTCCACCACCAGGATCGGATCCCAGGGGGGAAGACATCTCTAAATCTAACCCTAAGATGTTAATTCAAGCGCATGTCATTCTCAGCATTCACGTCTTCCACTGGGGTCCGAGCGCCAAAGAAATAAACATTCACTAATAAACTTTTCTAATTGCATCCCTGTCTTCTCTTTGTGAGTCTTTCCAGGTTGNGGAAGACATCTCTAAATCTAACCCTAAGATGTTAATTCAAGCGCATGTCATTCTCAGCATTCACGTCTTCCACTGGGGTCCGAGCGCCAAAGAAATAAACATTCACTAATAAACTTTTATAATTGCATTCCTGTCTTCTCTTTGTGAGTCTTTCCAGGTTGAAATTGTTTCTAGTCCTTTCTGATCTGTGGTTGAAATATGTAATAAGCTTCAATTTTTGTCCTTTGATTTAGGAATTTCCTCTAAACTGGTCACTGGTCACCACACCTTTGCTTTTTAATTTTATATTAAATAGGACTACAAAGATCCAATGACTTTTACTAATAAGCAGACTTTTGCATGCTCATTCATTAAACTTGGCTATAGCAAGCATTTCTGAAGAAAGAGTGACCCATATCCTGTTCCTGTTGTCCTTTCTATAAATAAGACAAAATTGCATCTTTGGGATCTACAAGGATCCTTTTTCTACTAAAATCAGTATTTGTTAATCTGTTACTTTTATTAACATATTGCATGTTTAGTTTATTATTATTATTATACAGGTTAAAAAAAAGTTATTTGTGTTTTTATTTTAAATAAAAACTTTAGTGGACTTTGAACTTCAAGTTTGGCCTGTGTGGGGAAAGGTTTGGATGCCACAGTTCATACAGACTGTTTTTATATTTATGGAATAAGATCTATTTTTCTCTAAGAATATTTATATTCAAAATTTTCATTTCTGCAATCATTTACTGTATTGGGGTTGGCAGTATATCTCTCAAGATCCAAGAGGTTTCAAATCTGAGCAAATGTAGACAAAATGACATGAAAGAAACGAATACTAGCATTTAATGGGTCTGTATATCTTTTACAATG
Source organism: Characodon lateralis (assembly GCA_036250325.1). Taxonomy (NCBI): domain Eukaryota; kingdom Metazoa; phylum Chordata; class Actinopteri; order Cyprinodontiformes; family Goodeidae; genus Characodon; species Characodon lateralis. Next base: position 4,346 of record JAHUTJ010016617.1, read on the forward strand.
TATAATTTTATAAATGAAGCCTTTATAAACTGCCTTTCTTGTCTTCTCTCCCTAGAGTTGGTGAATTCCACTGATTCATACAACCAAACAGGTACACAAGAAACAGCAAATGAAGCTTTGCCCAAATAGTTCACATTTTGATGTTTACATCTGCTTCTCTGTTTAAATGTTTGAGAAGATGAAGAGTGCACTAGGTTTAAGACCTTAGCTTGGGACATTGGATATGTGCTCTGCTCTGAATGCAGTCAAGTGTGCAGGTTTTGTTCCCTGGTGCTAACTGCAGGCAGCTGGGCAGGTAGAGAAGCAGACTGAGGTATTTGAAGAAGAACTGTGCTATCCCACAGGAATGTGGAAGTCTGCCCGGGAAGACGCTGCTGTAATGATGGATTATTCTAATTATCAAAACTGACACGGCCTCACCCAGTTTACTACAGGAACTGGGTGCTTGATCCTGTCAATAATTGTTTTATAGGACATTTTATTAGTTTACAAACAAGAGGAAGTGTTTTGTCTAGACTTAGAAAAGTGCCAGTTTATGGGTTAAAGAGGTGCTGTGGTATTTGAGTCATTTCTTCAGACAGAGTATGTTAAAGTATGCACACTTTCAAACTGCTACTCTTTGGAGCATAGCCATAGCATCAAGCCATAATTTATAGTTTTTAGCTCATTACAGTCAAAAGTTGCATATTCAGTCATGCTACATTAACAATATGTGTTATCCTATTCTTGTTCCAGAGATTAACTTCAGTAGCTCATTCCATCTTTCAAAAGAGGTCAAACTTGCCAACTGAAAACAGTTGCTGCAAGAGCCTGTTCCCTTTGCTGAAAGTGCCCTTTAATAACATTTGAGCTCTTACAAATGCATGCTGCTCCTCACCCCTGAGCTGAAATAACTATCAGTGCTTATATAGGCTCTCTTAAATCTCCCAAATACTTTCCTGCCTGGCTCACTTGGAAGGCACAGCAGGGGGAAAAAAAAAAGAGTATGATTCTCCAAGGGACTCAGACGTACCTAATCAGGCTCTCAGATCAAAGGGCCCGGGCCGCACAGGTGGCCAAGGAAAGTGGCTCTCTCAAATTAACAATCCATTAATTCCCCCCAGGGCAATGCATTTGGTCACAAAATATGCTCCATATCATCAGAAAATGAATACCCTCCACTGAGCTCCCGTGACTTCAAAGGTGGAGCCATTAAGCCACGACACAGCCATGTCCTTTGATCCACTGTTGCAATTAGCAGGGAGAGGAAAACAAAAACATCCCTACAATTTGTACAGGGCGGATGTGCAGAAGAGTCATTTCTTTTCCTCTGAACTTGTTGGAAAAGAACAAATGGCAGTAAATGGATAGTTTACAGCTGTAAACATATATTAAACTGATCATAACAAGTGGCACCTTAGTTGGAAACTACGGTTTTCGGGTACCACCATACAGCCAGTAGATCAGAGAAAAACGTACTTATTCATCGCCACTGCAAGTTTCATTCTGCATTCCATTTTAGCTCAGAAGTCAACATTTCACAATAATGTCTGTTTTTTTCTTTTTCTTTTGCACCTATGACTGTTTCCATCTTATTAAATCACACTTCTTAAAAAAAAACACTTCTGTTCCTCTTTGCTGGAATACATAAAATGCCAAGAAATACACGATTATTAGCTCATATTGCTATCTTTGGTTACATTGAGGTCATTGAGCATGGCAATTAGCATGTCTCACTCATTTTCCGTCTAGAAGCTGGAAAATGGTTAAGCTGGGTTTGATGTCCAGATTTATGCTTTGACTTCAGAGATCAAAAGTAGCCACCAGAGCTTGTTTTTGCTTTACCTTTGTCCACTTCAGTTTAAACTAAAATGTTCTCCACTGTAGTTTCCTGTTTGAAGCAGGTCTTTCTTACTTGTTTGTACAATTCTTGACTCATCATTTTGCCTGTGACTGACTAGCTCTACATCACAGCTATTGATGATGATTATTAAAACAATGTGTCTACACTTAACGTTACAGAATTACAGAAATGTAATCACAGTAAATGTACCTACTTTCAAGCTCAGGCCAACTTTCATTTTTCTCCCTCTGTCTCTGTGTGCATCTGCAGCAGAATGTCTTTGCCAGAACGGGGGCGTCTGTGTGGGCATCAATGGAACCTGTGAATGCCCTTCAGGCTACACTGGAGCTGTCTGTCAGTTAGGTGGGTATAATCTGTATAATCCTTTTTCACAAACAGGTATCACTCTATGAGCCATTTTGTCAAAACGTGTGTTCCTGCTTTTCACGATTCCCCTAACTCAGGATTAACTCAGACCCTGTGCAGTCACAGCAGAACATGTCCTGATGGAAGTCCCTGTTTGGAGTATGGAGGAACCTACCTATGTACATGTCATACCGGAATAGAGTCTGATCATATGGACTTTTACCCTGGTAAGACCCTGAGGGACCAACATAGTAAATGGCCACTTTGGTTTCTACGATTCCAGTCAGACGTTTTCATACCCTTGCTGTGGGTATGAAAGCCAAATTAATATTGGGCTTGATGGATGATTGAATTGTTGATTTTCTCCAATCCACAAAGGGTCAAAACTTTACATTTACCCTTACGAATATTTGGTTAAAACTTTAACTGGGTTGGCTTCCTAGCATAGACTTAGCTTCTTAGCCTTAGTTCACAACCTTTTATACGGAGTTCAGGTCGAAGCCATTCCAAAAGCTACGACAAATGTATGTGAATACATACATTCACCTAAATATATGTATTCACATACATTGAGGTGAGTGTATGTGAATGTATAGCCAGAGGATTGAATTCTAGCCACACTATCTTTGTAACTGCATGTACTGTATATCTGCTTGCTTGGTGACAAACACTTGCAATGCAAAATGCAAAAGCTGAAGAACTAGTGAATACTGGGAGTAATCGACATCTTTGATGTTGTTGATTGTTCTGTAATCAATTGAATAAAAAAAAAAAAACAAGCTTTGGGTTTTTTGAAGTTGAACCAAATCCATGTGCTTGGAAACTTAGTAGCTTTGCTGTTAACCGTTGCAATGGAACACAATCAAGTCTTATGTGTTTTTCAGTACAGCCCCAATCGGTTTGCGACTCCTCGCCTTGTCTAAATGGCGGGTACTGCTACGAACGAGATGGAGGCTACACCTGCGAGTGCAGATATGGATACTCTGGGAAACATTGTGAAAAAGGTAGAATAATTGATTGAAAAAATATAGTAATATCTGCATAAGAATCGGCTTTAAGCAAAAACATCCCTCTGTGTTGTGCATTATTGCTCAGGCTTAAATCCAACAGCAGGCTTTCATGTCCTAGGAAGCATGCCATCAATTGTAATGTAGCTTGAAAAATTGCATTGCTGAAAGGCTTATTATAATTTTTATGAATGACAGAGCTATGGATTATTTCTCCTCTGCTTCAAGGATTCCTTTCTCACTGTCTCTTTCCAGTTAGACTTAATACATGTGCTTCAAGCCCCTGTCGTAATGGAGGCTCCTGTAAGGAAGAGGGAGGGAGCTACAGATGTGTGTGTCCCTACAGATTTACTGGAAAACACTGCGAAGTGGGTGAGTGCCACCCTAAGGTCAGATTTGTTATATTCTTTTGCAGGTTTATGTGAACGTATTAAAATAAATGTGTGGAAATATGTCAGACAACCACTCACTCAGATAACTGCATTTCTTTCTTGATTCAACCAATTAATTCAATATTTCAAGCTAATTGTGCACAGGAGTTCACCTTAAAGCAAGAATGAAACAATGATTTATCACACAAGGTAATAATTAGTTTACTTGCCTTGTAGTATATAACATAAGAAAATATTTATTTTTTTCATTTCCTTACTGGTTATACCTTTAATTTATCAACAATATTTTGAGGAGGAGGAGTTTGGTGAGGCCATTGAGAAGGATTACCGGTCGACCTCAAAGCGATTCTGGCAAACTGGCAGGCGCCTGAGGAGAGGGAAGCAGTGCTTTGCCAACACTGTTTACAGTGGTGGTGGGAAGCTACTGACCTTGACTGGGGACATTATCGGGTGGTACAAGGAGTACTTTGAGGAACTCCTCAATCCTGCCGTCACGCCTTCCCTGGGGGAAGCAGAGACTGGGGACTCGGAATTGGACTAGTTCATCACCCAGGCTGAAGTCACCGAGAAGGTGACTTCGAGGGTGAATGAGATCTGCCCTGAGTACCTCAAGTCTCTGGATGTTGTGGGGCTGTTGTGGCCTACATGCCTCTTCAACATTGAATGTCGGACGGGGAAACTGCCTCTGGACTGGCAGACCGGGGTGGTGGTCCCCCTTCAGAAGAAGAAGAAGAAGGGGAACCGGAGGGTGTGTTCCAACTATAGCGGGATCACACTCCTCAGAGTCCCTGGTAAGGCCTATGCCAGGGTATTGGAGAGGAGAGTCTGACTGATAGTCGTACCTCGGCTTCAGGAGGAACAGTGTGGTTTTGGTTCCGGCCGTGGAACACTAGACCAGCTCTACATCCTCTACAGGGTGCTCAAGGGTACATGGGAGTTTGCCCAGCCGGTCCACATGTGTTTTGTGGACCTGGAGAAGGCATTCGACCGTGTCTCTCATGGTGCCCTGTGGGGATCGTTCCAGTGGTACGAAGTGGGGGACCCTTTATCAGGGGCCATCCAGTTTCAGTACAAGCGGAGGAGGAGTTTGGTCCACATTGTCAGCACTAAGTCGGACCTGTTCCCAGTGTATGTTGGACTCTAGCAAGGCTGCCCTTTGTCACCGCTCCTGTTCATAACTTTCATGGAGAGGATTTCTAGGTGTAGCCAAGAGCCAGAGGCGTCTGGTTTAGGGACCAGTAGAATTTGTCTCGTCTGTTTGCAGATGACGTGGTCCTGCTGGCCCTCTCTAGCCAAGACCTACAGCACGCACTGGGGTGTTTCGCAGCTGAGTGTGAAGCAGCTGGGATGAAGATCAGCTCCTTCAAGTCCATGGTCATGGTTCTCGACCGGAAAAGGGTGGCTTGCCCTCTTTAAGTGGAGGACTTCAAGTATCTTGGGGTCTTGTTCACAAGTGAGGGGAGAGTAGAGCGGGAGACTGACAGACGGATCGGTGCAGTTGCTGCTTTTACTAAAACCAGCCGCCACAGAGACAGTTTCTTCCCCCAGGCTGTTTCTCTGATGAACATTCAATAGAGTACAAAACAACAGCATACAGATGTTGCAAATGCACCTTTTATTAGATATGTGTATATTGTACATTGTAAATTGTAAATTTGTATATTCTGTAATGCAAAAACAGAACAAAAGAGCAAATTCCTTGCTTGTATGCACGAACTTGGCAATAAAGCTGATTCTGATTCTAATGGGGATGCTGTGGCGGTCCATTGTGGTGAAGAGAGAGCTGAGCCGAAAAGCAAAGCTCGATTTACCAGTCGGTCTATGTTCCTACCCTCACCTATGGGTATGAACTTTGGGTCATGACCAAACGTTTGCAGATCTTTCAGCTTTAGAATAATCTCCAACAAAAAAAATGTACCATGAAAATCTACATACTAATAACAAATCAATGATGGATCATTGTGAAAAACTGTGAATTAGAAAACAAAACAGATAAAACATAAAATAAGTTCATTCATATAAAGTTAACATCTTGTAACACTTGAAGCAGAAAGCTGTGTCAAGGTTTGGTGGATGTTGCAGTGCATTTTGCCTGATGGCTGTAGTTTGAAAACTTCATGGTGAGGGTAAGAGTCTCTGATAATGCTTAGAGCCTTGTTCCTGTCTGTGACTCCGAAACAGATCCTGGACAGATGGTAGGGACACTCCAATGTCCTGTTCTCTTCCACTCACTATCCTTTCGAGAGCTGATTCAAACACGCTAGTTTCAGCACGAAACGTAGAAATTTGTGGATTTAGTTTTTTGTTTATTTGTTTAAGCAAGCATGCAGAGTTAAAAGGGACAAAATTACTTTTGCGACACTGAAGTCAAAGAATTTGAAAACTGCTGATGTAATAACAAACCCTGGTTTTATAATAAATGTTTATCAAGTAAAGTACAATCATTACTGTCCATAATTTCATAATTATGCCTCAATGCTCATATCATCTTGATAAAAAAAAAACTATATATATCTTCTTGAACACCTTTGGAATGAATTAGAGCAGAGGCTACAATTCTGGTTTTCTCATCTAACTATGAACACACTCCTAAATCTTATGAAAGATGTTTACAGAATAATTAAAGTTGCTATTGCTGGCAAAAGTTGGTCCATCTACAAAATGGATCTAATAGATTAAGAATAGGATGTTCATAAACATGTAAAGGTTGATGCAGTATAGTGTACATATATGTATATATACACTCACCAGCCACTTAATGAGGGACTGTTTATTTGGTTGTCAACATAAAGAGTGAATCAACCAATTACAGGGCAACAACTCAATGCATTGAGGCATCTAGATGTGGTGAAGATGATTTGCTGGGGTTCAAACTGAGTATTTGGAAGAAAGGGGATTTTGATGATTTTGAATGTGGTATAATTGTTGGTGCCAGACAGGCTGCTTTGACTATTTGAGGAACTGCTGATCTGCTGGAAGTTTTCACACACAGCTATTTTTCAGATTTACAGAGAATGTTAAGAAACAGAGAAACTATTCAGTAAGCGAATGCTATGTGGACAATGGGCAGAGTAGTTCAGGGTGACAGAAATGCAACAATAGTACATATAACCACTCATTACATCTGAAATGCAGAAAACCATCTCTGAACACCCAACACCTTGAACCTTCAAGCAGATAGGCCACAGCAGGACAAACCTTAAAGCCCACAACGTGTGCTGCTCCTTTCAGTTAAGAACAGGAAACTGAGGTCATAATTCACACAGATGGTAGGTTAGGTCAACATGAAAGCATGGATCAACCCTGCAGTGTGTTAATTCAGGCTGGTGGTGGTGGTATAATAGTATCAGGGACACTTTTTTTGGCACTCCTTAGACCTCTCTGAACCACCTGAGCATTTTTTAAACACCACTGCATTCCGAGTATTGTTGCTGACCATATCCATCCCTTTGTAACCACAATGTACCCATATTCTGATGGCTCTTCTAGCAGGATAATACATTTTGACTCAAAGATCAAAATATCTCAGCCTGTTTCTTGAACATGACAATGACTTCACGGTTCTCCAATGGCATCCCCAGTTAGCTGCTCTCAATCCAGCAGAGCACCTTTGTGATGTGGTGGAAGAGGAGTTTCTCATCATGGATGTCCAGCTAAAAAATCTCCAGAAACTCAGGGATGCTGTTGTGTTCATATGTACCAAAATGCTTACAGTAGCTTGTTGGATAAAGTGGTGGATGATTGTATATTCTTCCATGTCAAGAAGCTTTTTATATCCAAAACTGTGTTTGACTGCCTTTTTTTACCGTTTAGCTTGAATGATCCTATCTTCCTTTGCCTGTTTTGTACATTCCCCATTTTTCTTTGGCATTCAGTTGTATGCTAGCTCCATCCTGAATAGCTGAAAAGTAAACGACCCCAGTAATTAAAGGAAAGAAAAAATATATTTAATTTTCTTCCTATTTTTCGTTTTTGCAGGGAAGCCAGACCCCTGTTCCTCCACCCCCTGTCTAAATGGTGGAACATGTTTCCACTACTTGGGAAAGTATAAATGTGAATGCGCTGATGAATACAGCGGAAAAGACTGTCAAATAAGCAGGAGCTCATTACATCCCTCTGCAGGTAAGCAGACTTTGTGTCACCACACAACAATGTGTTAATCTCCCTCTGATGTTGACGTTTGCAAGATGTTGCCCTGGAAAGATTAGATGAGGCAGGAGGATATCCTGAGTTGTTAAAGTGCATAGATATTAGCTTTCCATCTAAAGATAATCTTAGCAGTGTTGCTGCACTGGAGGCCTCACATTTACAAATATAGATGGCTGCATAGGCTATATAAAGTAAGGTGTGATTAGTCCTGGTGATTCATGTCTACACACTCTAGCAGAATGCTAGAGGTAATTTTAGCAGGACAAATACAGGCAATCTTGATGGAAAGCACCTCCATTGCCTTCAGTGTGCTTTGGGTGAGCTCTCTTAAACCACTCTGTTTGTGAGCTGCTGTTACTATGCAGCCATGCTTGTGTTATCGGCATGTTTGTGTTCATTTTAGAGCTGGGATGTGGGCCGCCCCCACATGTCAAACACGCGGAGGTCCAGTTCTCCTCAACAACACCAGGCTCCATCGCTGCGTATGTTTGTCATTCAGGGTTCACCTCTGTGCCCAGAGCCGCTCAGAGCCTTTGCGGCATTCAGGGAGAATGGAGCCAGCCCCCCGTTTGTAAGGGTCTGTATCAGACATCAACACATGCATCCCCAAAACAAGCGCGTGGGAGTTATGTTTTACGTTATATGTACACTAACTTAGTCGTTTCTTGTTTTGACAGAGTTTAATGAGTGCCTAGCACAGCCTTGCCTTAATGGCGGTTCTTGTCAAAATAAGATTGGGTCCTATAAGTGTGTCTGCAAGGATGGCTTTAGTGGAAAACGCTGTCAGATTGGTAAGACTTGAATACATCCACAAAAGTCAAAGAAAGACAAATAATATTCACAGATATATAGCTCCTGTGTATGCTTCATTTCCTTTAAGATGCAAATGAATGCCAGTCAGAGCCCTGCATGAACAAGGGAACATGTGAGGATCAGCCTGGTTCCTACTTGTGTCACTGTCCCCAAGGCTTCAAAGGCCAAAACTGTGAAATAGGTGCAGTGAGTTTTCAAGCACTTGGATAAGAAATATTGCACATTTAACCAACAGCATACATAGAAGGACAATTTTGACCAAAGTGTAAATGTCTGTGTGTAGAGCAAGTCGGTTGTGAGTCCGGCCCCTGTCTGAACGGAGGCGTGTGTCGGGGTTACAGACAGTATTATGTGTGCACGTGTAAAGACGGTTTCTTTGGGGAGCGATGCCAGATGTGTGAGTAAAGTCTCTTTTTTTTGCTGATATTTATACTGAGATTCTCACCTTTATTTCTAAACCCTGTCAGATTACATATGATTTATATGTGTTAAGACTGTAAAGGAGCTCTTCTCTTTCATTTTCAATATTGTATTATGTATCCAATTCTGATATGCGTTACATTAACGCTCTGCTTGGACTCCTGCTTTACTTGCACTGCCATAATTGCACAATGATCACCTGCACTGTTGTACTGCTCTCGCATCCTATACTGCTCTATATTTACTCTCACTCACTTAAAACTGTGCACATATATTTATATTATATTGTAGATATGTTTATACTGTTTAATTTGTATTGTATTGCACTGACTACGCCAAAACAAATTCCTTGTATGTCCAAAAACGTACTTGGCAATAAAGCTTTTCTGATTCTGATTTAAGGCCTTGCAATAAAAATCACATTACAAGGGTAATTTTGGGTATGTAATCAGTAAAACAAAAAAATACAAAATGACATTAACAAATGTTTAGCTATAAAAGGGGTGTACTTTTGGTACAAGTGATTGTGCTCATTATTTAGTAGGAGAGCGGTGTCCATAGAGTATCGGAAATATATGCAGGTAGCTGCATTTCTCTTTTCAGTGCATAAAAGCATTTAACAATTTAATGAGAAATTTCTATACTAGAAGGCAAGCAAAGCTGCACACCAGTAACAGTACTTCCAGTTGATCAGATTGCGTGGTGTCGAGAACTGTCATTTATCAATTAATGGTGTTAACATCTTTGCTAACCACTACAGTATGAAATATGGAATTTTTTTTCTCAAAATAATATCTTAAATATGTATAAAAAACACTAAAATGACAGGAGCAACAAAATAATGAAAAGCAAGACATTTCAAAAAGATTCAGCTGTGAGAAGATCTAGCAAGTAATTAAGTTAAGTGATATCAGTTCTGTAACATGTTTAGCTATAAAAGGGGTGTCTTAGAGTAGCAGAAGCCTTTCAATCTGTAAAAGATTGTGATAACTTCAACAACAATGTTCCTCAATGTCAAATTGCAAAGGCATTTCAACTGTCATCATCTATAGTGCATCAAAAACTCAGAGAATCTGGAGATGTCTCTGTGCATAAGGGACAAGGACGAAGACCTTTACTGGAGACCTGTGGTTCACAGGTCCTCAGACAGCACTTGCCATTATTGTGTCACTAACATTACTAAATAGGCCCAGAAATGAAGTCCAGAAACTACTGTTGGTTAACAGTCCACTGTGCCATCTTTGAACATGATCCAGAAGCACCATCATATTTAAAATGGACCGTTTCAAAGTGGAAAACGTTCTATGGTCAGATGGATCTGAATTTGACATTCTTTTTTTTTTCGATTTGTTTTGCGGCACTAAGGGCCTTTATCGTGTAATTTTTCTTTGAAAGTAGGCAGGCAGGAAATGGGGTGAATAGTGGGGTAGACATGTAGCTCAGGTCGCCGTGGCCGAGACTCGAACCAGGGACAAGGGCCAAAGCCTCTCTATACATGGTCTGTGGTCTCTACCTCTGCACCAGCGCAGCACTCTAAATCTGACATTCTTAGTGGTTCCCATTAACGTCACGTCCTCCGGGCTAAAGATAAAGGAGATCTTCCACCATGTTATCAGTTTCAAAGCCAGCATTTCTGATGGTTTAGGGATGCATAATCTCACATGGTGGGGGTGGCTTGCATATTGTGGAAGAAACTATGAATGCTGAAAGGAACATATGCTCCATTCCAGATGAACATCCCAACTTTTCTGGAATTCAGGTTGTATTTAATGTCACCATCCTCACTATCCACACACCTTAAAGAGCACTACAGTCAAACAATCAGTTTCTCCTGGATGTTCTGCGACCCAAACTAAAATGTAGAGGTGATCGGTCTTTCGCTGCAGCTACATATCCACACTGCTCAGGCCATTGACTCATTTAATATCGGTTGAAGATATATCTATTTCTTGGGCTTTTACTTGAGTGGAGTTGGAGACAGCTTAGAAGCTACAGCAGAAAAAGCTTTGTCAGATCTCAATGTACATTAATAAAGTTAACTCCACTGATGTGAGGGAATGAGATTGTACATATGAGTGAAACAGTTTAGACAGGTAAAAGAGAGCAAGAGACTTAAAAACATATCAATTGATTGAATGAATGAAAGCCAAAGTGAAATGTAAGCACATGTACAAGTCCCAGTTATAAATCAAGCGTCCGCAATTTGCACGAGTAGCAGGTGAGCAATGAAAGCCTCACTAATACCTTAAGGAAGAGCACTGCAATAATCCAGGTGAGAGGTAATAAAACCATGAATGACTATCTCCATAATGTTTTTGGAGACAGTAATAGGCTTAACTTTTGTCAAACACCTGGAAAAAGGAGGATTTTATTAAGTTGACTTGACTATCAAGTTTTACTCCTCTATTTATAACAAGGGATTTCTCATAAGAGGCCAGGGTGGATAGTTCAGGATAAGGGCTCCTGTGAGGTCTGAACAACACAACTACAGAGTTGTTCTCAATAAACTTAGAAGGTTCAGTGCCAGCCACCTCCTAATGTCAACAAGACAAGGAGAAGTTGGACAGAACACCCATCTAAGCCACCGTTGTCTTTAAATGCACTGACATTGACATTCCAAAGGCAGCCAGAAAGGATGGAGCAAAACAACTTCTTAAGTGATTTGTTTTTATGGCATTTTGCATGCCACCAGATCTTTTTAAGAGTTAGAGTTGGCGGTATTAAAAAGGGGTAATGTCTTTACCAGTAAGTAAATAAATATTTTTAGTTCATGCTATCTTTAATGCCATAAAGTCAATTAAATGTAAAAAGTATTTTTTTTTTTTTTTTTATCTTCTTTGGGGGTTATACACACAACCAACACAGTAGAAACATCTCTTTCCATCTCTGCTTGTTAAAACTAAAGTATTATTAGCATTTAATGGGACTCGCATAACCTTTATAACGTAAAGACTTTTATTACATGAGCTGTTTTAAAGGCACTGTTTGTCTTTGTGACCCCCAAGTGGAGGACCCATGTGTGCTGAAACCTTGTGGAACGCGTGGCAGCTGCTGGAGTGACAGGAGAGGAAACTACAACTGTGTCTGCAAAGCAGGCCTCACAGGCAAAGACTGCGAGAAAGGTCAGTAAAGTCAACAATCAGACTGCGCTCGCGAACAAATAAAACAACAATGTGATTACAGAGCGTCGTAAAGTATTGGTACCCCATGAACGTTTTCACATTTTGTCACATAAAATCCATAAACTTTGATGTCTTTTATTTTGATTTTGTGTGATAGACAAAATAGTGCATAGCTGTGACATATAAGGAAGATGATGCATAATCTTCAGATGTTTTAGAACTAAAAATCTGAATTGTTACAGTTCCATATGTGGTCAGCTCCTTTAATCTCATAGTCCTAAATAATATCTAGTCCAACTAATTACCTTCTGCACTTGCTTAGTCATGGACCCCAAACCTGAATCCTGTTAAGACTCTGTGGCAAGACTTGAAAATCAGTGTTCATATTCATACAAACTGTGTTTGAGTTGTTTGTAAAAAAAAAAAAAAAGACTGGGAAAAAACCTGGATTGTCTAGATGTGCAAAACTCATGGAGACACACCCAAAAAAATTGCAGCTGTAATTGCAGAAAAAAGTGGTTTTACAAAACATCGACTCAGGGGGGCTCAATACATACACCATACTTTTCAGATTGTTTATTGTAAAACTATTTATAAACCACACTAAATATTTCTACTACTTCACAATTACACACTATTTTGTTTTGGTCTGTCACATACAATCCCAGATACATTTGAGAGTTTTAGTTTTAATATGACAAAATGTGAAAAACCTCAGTGACTGTAAATACTTTGTCAAATAACCATTTTATATAGAATAAAAATGCAAGTTTGTCACTGTTCCCAGACCTGTTACCTCCATCTGGGCTCCATGTACTGCGTGTGGAGGAGAATGAGGTGGAACTGCGCTGGGATCAGCTAGAACATTCCCACAGATTGATCAGCATGTTTGCTGTAACCTACGCTCCCCTGGGCCACAGCAACCCCAAAACAGACTACCTGGACAAGCAGCGATCGACTCATGTTTTGCGTGACCTGGTTCCTGGCATGCTGTACAACATTTCCACTGTCTCCATCAAACTAAAAGCCTATGGCAATGACACAAGCCAGCCTGCCACTGCACTAATTCGCACTAGTGAGCATGTTCATATTTAGTCCATTACATGTAACACTGTTGGAGAGCAGTGCTGGTGTTGTGTCTAATCCTTTGAGTTTCAATATTCAAACATATTTACTAACCATGTGTTTCTGTACCAGGACCCCAGCGGGTAGAAAAGCTGCGGCTGGTCAATGTGTCCTCCTCCCAGGTTTGGCTAAACTGGCTGGTCCAGGCTGCTCATAATGAGGCGGTCAGTAGGGTGCATGTGTCTCTAATGCCTTCAGATGGGACTGAGGGTCTCAATGTTGCACTCAACGCAAGCATCACTGAGCACACCTTCAGGTAAGATTTTGCAGTTTGCTGCAGAAAGACATCATGCAGTTAAAAATATCAGCAGCACTGCTGCAACTCAGTTTTTCTCCACTGAATGGAGCTGTTGAGCTGTTGTACCTTATGGCAGAATGTGGTGTACTTTTTAACAGGCAGAGGGCAGCATTTCATCACATGTGCAAAGTTTCACACATTGATAAAAAACTGAAGATGAGTAAACACATGCTATGTCCTTTCTTGTCTTTCACAGTTCATTAGAAGCTGGTCATATGTATACAGTGGATGTTTTGACTCAAAGTGGGATCAGACCAGATGAGTTTCCTTCTACCAGTCACTCAGGAGGACCTCTACAATTCTGGACAAGTAGGTAGACAGTTCTGCAAAAACTACCAGTAAGGTTTCAACAATTTACATTTTTCCATCTACAAAGATTATCAACCCAAAGCTGTTCTAGGCAAACAAATTATGTAAGTGGTTGCGTTACTTATCGTTAACATAATGCTACCCAGGTCTTGACCAGACATAAAATGTGTTGTTAAAATGTCTGTGAAGAACCTTGCCTTTGTGATATGAGAGATTTATGTGAATTCATGTACAGTAACTTAAGCTAAGGCAAAAACAGAAGTCCAAGAAAATTAACAATCTGACCATTTTTACCCTCAGGGCCTTATCCCCCACAGAATCTCTCCCTGTCACATGTGACCCCTAATGCAGCACTAATCACATGGAGTCGCCATCCAAGACACATCCCAGATGGCTATGTGATCAACGTAACCCGTGGTCTGACTACCAGGAGTCGCTTCCTTCCTAATGGGAAATTAGGATCATATACGCTCCGTGAGCTGACGCCGGGACAGCACTACTATGTGGCTCTAATGTCTGTCAAAAACACAGGACAAGAACAGATCCACAGCATACCACAGCACTTATCTTTTACTACCTGTGAGTTACTGTGTCTATTGCTTTGTCTAACCACTAATATGAATACATTATTTTTAAGTAACTTTTTTGTTATTTTCTTCCTCTAATCTAGTACCAATACAGGTCAGACATGGAAGGAGGGAGTGGCCCACAGGAACTGGACTGGGGACCCAGACTGGACGCATATTTCCCACATCTCACCCTCAAGACCTGGGTGGCACCTCTGACATAAAGAACTCAGAGGAACTGTTCAGGTATTAGCAGGGGTTCGATTATAGTCCACACCATCCTAAAACATAAACCTCAGCAGCAGATCCACAGTAAAAGTTAAGCAGTATTTGTTTCTGTGCTACAGATACACTGAGCTGGTTGACAGAAGGGGGAAGATAACAGCTAAGTTTTCACATTTAACTCCGAAAGTAATCCGACATCGTACTAGTAAGTTTTATCAATCACGTCAATATTAAGAGGAGAATTGAGAAGTTTTACATTTTGTAAATGGTTCCAGTTTTGTCAGCATAAAATTTATTATATGTGCATTTTATTGGTTCATCTTGATAAATGTAAATTAATCTGACATTTGTTTCTCTAAAATATTGGTGGTCCTCCTATGAAGAAACACTCTTTATCCAGATTTACAGTGCACAATATTGAATGGCTTTTTGAACCTTTTTACACTCTGTAATATCAAAACCACAAACTTCAATGAATTTTGGTGGGACTTTATGTCAGACCAACACAAAGTAGTGCACAGTTGTAAAGTGGAAGGAAAAGGATATGTAGTTTTAACGTGTTTTGAAGAGAGTTGGTTGCACATCATTTTATTTAGGCTTATCAGATTAAAGAGGGGTTATGTTAAATGAGTCCCAAACCTTTTAGTTTTTTTATTATCAAAAATGTGTAAAAACTCTCCATCCTTTTTTAATTTCAAAAGGGTGCTGATAAATTTGCAAGGCACTGTGTATTATCTGACAAAGCTCACTTTTTCCCGCAGCTTTTTTCTTTCAATAGTTAACTTTTTATGGAAGCTTTCGGACATTTTTGCTGATAGACTCAACAATAAGACCTTTTTCCAGATGCTATCTCATGCTCTCGAGAATACATTTCCTCTGCAAGATTCCTCTCCGCCTTTAATGTTGTTTCGACAAAATATTGTTTTAGGTTGAGGAATGTACACAGTGTCTAAGTCAGTGCAACATCTAAACTCTTCCAGAGTCATCATGGAGTAATTCATTCATTTCCCCATTTCATAAAGTTACATGTCAGGAAATGTTTTGCCTTTCAGGACCTCCACCTATCAGATTGGAAAAGATGGAAGAAACAACAAACAAAATTAGCCTTGCATTAGAGATTGAAGAAAAAGCTTCGAGAGCACAGCCTGGTAGGTGTTTTATTGTATTGTTTCTCTTTTTTTCGCATTGCAATACTGTGGCAAAAAATAATACATGAGAGTCCTGTTCTGGTTCATTGGAGTAGAGCTGGAATCTGTCAGCATGTGGCATCAGCTGTGGATGATGTGAAATAGTAGGCCTGAAACATGAGACCGAAACTCATTCTGTTGTGAGGATTTTAATGGCAGCTGCTGTCTTTAGAGTTGCCCCAGGACTGCCGCAGTCTGTCCTGCCAGAATGGAGGTACATGTGTGAACGAAAGGGGCTCCATCATGTGCAGCTGTGTGGCAAGTTTCAAGGGCAGACAGTGTGAACTGTGTAAGTATATGTGTCTGTCTTCTTATACTCCATATACAAGCTAGATGATTCAGATAATATATGCTGCTTTTAGGCAAGTGCACCACAATATTGCTGTTCCTGGTTGTTTTTATGATCTCAAACAAGCAAAACATGTTTTTGTCAGTTGATCAAAAGTTTAAGACCAAAGCCTTTAAAAGCTCAAATCTGCGCAAAAATATGGATTCCATGTCATTTTCTGTCAAGTATTCACACTGTCATGACCTCCAGATGGCAACGGCAAAAAAGCTCCCTGTTCTTCAATGTGGTCGGATTGTTAAGCTGCATAAGCGAGGCCATCGCTGCTGAGGTTCAATGCATTAAGATATTGCGTTTGGATTTCTTAAAAGATCCTTATGGTTATGGAACAAAAAGGTCTAGTGGTAGACCCAAAAGATTTCTTTTGCGCTGAGCCACAGGATCCGATTGGCTGTCGGTCACGATATGGGATGAATGTTGACCCAAATTAACCCCATTTATAGTGCTCACTGAAGCCCAGTAACCATCAGACGGCATCTGTGAAGGAAGAGCTTCAAAAACCGAAAAACGTTTTCAATGTCTCCTTTAGCATCATAAAACTTTGCCTTTGGACTTTGCAAGAAAGCACCAAACATGGGACATTGAAAGGTGGAAAACGTTTCATTCTCTGATGAGAAAGCATTTAACCTTGACGGTCTTGATGGCTTCTAATGTTACCGGCATGACAAGAAGATCCCACTTGAGCCTGCATCCCTTATGACGGAGGGCCCTCGTCTGTGTGGTAACGACTGAGTTTTACAGGACTGTGCTGCAGTTCATAATACCCACTGGAAAGATGACTTCTTCCAGGATAATATTTTTTTTCAATCTTGTCTTTATTCTCAGTCTTTAGCCATATACACCATTAACTAGTACTTAGTGTGAGCACTCGCTGATTCATTTTCTGTCTTCTTACATTCCCACCTACCATCAATCATAGTGAATCTGATTAACCTCAAATAAAGTTAATCGGTTCTAGTTGGATTTTCAGAGCTCCTGGTTGGAACAGAAGTATTTTCTTTGGAAGAAAACATCCAGGTCTGACTAAAACCTGCCTAAACCTTTTGGGGAGAATGTGTGATGCTCTAAAAACACTATGCCCACAGTGATACATGGTGGTGGCTACATCATGGTCTGAGGTAACCTTTCTTCAGATGGAACTGAGATTTATGTAAACGTGTATTCAATTATGAACAGTTATGAGTATCAGTTTTCCTCCCAAAACTTTCAGGTGTCTGTTAGAAAGCTGAAGAGAAAAAGTCAGCACCACAGTGAGTCCAAGAATACATCCAAATCCACATAAGACCGGCTTAATGAGAGGACAATTAAAGTCAGGGTTCTGAAGTAATCTGACAGAAAGTCTGTGGAGTCACCTGAAGAGGGAGGGCTGTGGACAAGAGATGTCCTCATTATCTGATTGATTTAAAGAATTTTTGCAAGGCGGAGTGAGAAAATATACATGGAGTCTGACCAAAGAAGACGGAATGCTGAAGTTAAACCAAAAGGTGCTTCAACAAAGAATTAGTTATAGGATGTGCACTTGTGCAACCATGTAATTGTACTTTTGAATTCTATTTTTTCCTCCTAACAGATTTGTCTGTTTTTACGTTGAACTATGTAGGATTTAGAAATTATTTCTAATAATCCTGATAAACAGTGGGCTGCACGGTGGCGCAGTGGGTAGCACTGTTGCCTTGCAGCAAGAAGGTCCTGGGTTCGATTCCCGCCCGGGGGTCTTTCTGCATGGAGTTTGCATGTTCTCCCATGCATGCGTGAGTTCTCACCGGGTACTCCGCCTTCCTCCCACAGTCCAAAGACATGCCTGTTAGGTTAATTGGTCAATCTAAATTGCCCTTAGGTGTATGAATGAGTGTGTATGTGTGTTGCCCTGTGATGGGCTGGCGACCTGTCCAGGGTGTATCCCGCCTTTCACCCATAGACTGCTGGCGATAGGCACCGGCTTCCCTGTGACCCACTATGGAATAAGCGGTAGAAAATGACTGACTGTTAAACAGTAGTGTTTAAACCGTCGAGAGACTCCATATTGTCATAATTAATTTTGCTACGAGATGAAGCATTTAGCTATATGAAATGTAAAATACCTGGCTTATTTCCTGTTTAGTTCCTTGAACTGTTGAAAGTATAAAAAATCTACTTTAAAGGACAGTCAGTTTTCATTAGTGAATTTTTGATGATGAGGTACAGTTTACAATCAAAGTTTTAACAAGAATGAGCCATTTTATATATATTAAAAATATATAAATATCGAAACAAAATTGTTTCCCTTATTTGGAAGATATCAATGAAGTGGTATCTTTCTTCAGATGTAGAAGATTGTCACAAGCCTAAGGACTAAGCACCAGGAGAACCTGCCTAAGATATCAGTCCTTGGTTAATCTGCATTCACTCTTCATTGTAACCTACTGCTTTACTGGGAGGTGGGTGGTGGTATTCCCATGCACTTCCAATAAAGTTTATAACTTGATGTCAGATATGCTCTACAGCTTCAGGATGTAGGTGTTGCAGCAAACCAGCAACTTTGTTGCCAACACACAAGGATGTTAGCTGCCAGGCAGCTAGTATGTCGAGCTGGATTCACCCATGGAGCTGGTCAAAACCAAAACCTCTGCTCTCTCCGTTCTGCTGCTCAGCCTCCTTCTCCAATCATACCAAACTCCTTGCATTCTGTAGCAACAGTTATCATTGGTAAAAAGTCAAGAAAACTGATCTTTGAATGTTGTAAAGGTAATCACTAATGGTGGTTCTTTTCCAAGTGTTTTTGTCCTTTTTGTTTGTGAAAAATTACAAAAACATAAAAATGTTTGCATCCAGTAGAATTTTACACTCTCAGAGCATAATTAATTTCAGAGATATGCTGAGTTGTAAAAGTATTCATAGCCCTTTAACATTTTCACATTTTGTCATGTTACGACTACAGGCTTTATTTGGAGGGTAGGGGTTTATGGATGGGGTCACAAAGACAAACCCAGTCCAACCAATTTAATACAGAAGAAGACGGGTTAGGGTGATCACATGACTATAACTGGTAAATCATGCCTCACTATTCAGATTTGTATTTATCAAACACACCATGCATCATTTTCCCTTCCACTTTAAAATACTTCTGTTAGTCTATAAATCACTGAATGGCTTAGCACCAAAATACATTACAGACTTGTTGTCAGTGTATCAACCATCCAGACTTCTCAGGCCTTCGTGCTCAAATCTACTCTGCATATCCAGAACCAGAACCAAACATGGAGAAGCAGCTTTTAGTTCTTATGCTCCACTAATCTGGAATAAACTCCCAGAAAACTGTAAAAGCGCTGAAACCCTAAGTTGCTTTAAATCAAGATTAAAAACGTATTTGTTTAGAGTGGCCTTTGACTGTGCCATCTAAACATTATTAAAGTTTTCAGTCCAACTTTCCTTTCATTTTCTTATCAATCATTTTATCGTTAATTTTTTAAATTTTTTTTTATTATAATCTTTTTAATGATTCATTTTTTATTCTCTTTAATTATTTAATTACCTTTATGCCACTGCAGTGTACTTTTCCTATTATGTCTCTTTTTCTTTTTTTTTTCATGTACAGCACTTTGAATTATCTTGGCTACTGAAATGTTCGATATAAATAATAAACTCGCCTTGCCTTGCCTTCACAATTATGAACTGCTCTCTATTGGTCTATAATATAACAGGACATCACAACAAAATACATACATTCTCTTGGTTGTAATACGAGAAAATATCCAAGTACAAGGGGAGTAAATACTTTTGCATGACACTGTATGATATGTGTTCAGCCATGATTAAGAATGTGGAGGCAATGAAATATTTAAAGATTTTAAAATAGTTTGACACTAAATCAGCTAACCACAATGAAAATAGTTCCTAAGGAAGCAGAATATTAGAAACAGTTTCCTCTGGTCAATGGGACAATTCACCAGTGATCCCACCATCTGTTCAACTACACAGTTTCATCAGAAGATTAATGTTCCAAAACTTCACTCAGGACAGAAGATATTGCAAAAACCTTGTATCTCCATTTTCTGTTGAAAATCAGCTCTATTGGTCTCCCTTTACAACCGTATGGGATTTCCTTGACACAAACCCAGTGAAAACTTTCAAAAAGACCTTGTATTCTGTATTAAACAGCATGAACATTGAAGCAAGATGTTTTTGTTTCATTTCCAGAAAAGTTACATTTATGGAGATACAAGGTTTCTGTTCAACGGCAGCGATTTGTTTTCTTTCATGCAGAAATGTAAGACCCAGCAAACAACAATGCACATATGTGTTCTTTAGAACTTGCTGAAGTAAAATAGGCACAAAGTAAAAGAATCAAAATTTGTTAAAAAAGCAGCTGCTGACCAGATAACACTCAAGTGAGGGAACACACGTTCTTACCTCCTCACTAAAATCCAGTTCTGCCAAAATAGAGGGGAATTTATGAGTTTGACTTCTCTTCTAAGAACATTTTGATGAAGACACTGGACATACCCTTACTCCCCTTAAATCTTGTTCTACACCCAAATATCCAGTGTCAGGATTGTTTAGACATTCCTGTCCTAAAAAAACATCCATGTGCCAAAGAGAAGGGCCCAGTTCCATCCCACAAGAGCCCTAAACCATCCAGCAGGCTTTTCCTTCCTGACAACTCTTAGGGCATTCATGTGTCTGCTGTTTTACAGTTTGCCAGCGAGTACCCCACCCATGTACCCGACTCTACTCTGAAACTAAAAGCATACCTGTCTGGGAGGGCGGAGTGTGCCACTATCTGTAAGTCCTATCTCTTCATACTGGGATGTGAGGAATGTGAAGTTTTAATTTAGCAAACACTTGTTCAGTCCAGTGGATCCAGTAAATATTATCTTTTCTTCCTTGCAGGTACAAAAGGACATATAAAGTACAGCAGGACATCTGTTACCAGGAGATTTGTGAGCCGGTGCTGTCAAAGAAAAGTCAAAGTAAGGATAACAATCTGTCTGCTCACAGATAACGTATTATCATCTAACATGTATTTTCTTTCCCAACAGCCAGAAGAGCAAACAGACACCAGTAAAAGATTTTTTTTTCCCAGTAAGTTCATCATGTCTGCATGCCACTGAAGAACAGCACAATGTTTTCAACCATCAGCCCAAAAACAAGCTGAGTTTCTGTCATTCCTTCTTCTAGAGCATCTGGATGCTGATAGAAGAACTGTCATCACTGTCATCTGGAAAACCTCCTAACATCATTTTCGGTGTATATAATCTACTTGAAGTATCTGATTATGGTCATTTTTGTGCTGAGAATCTCTGTCAAGACCCACTGTGACATTTCACAACCAACCATTCACTCATCTGAATATGGCTTTAAGCTTCATCCTCAACATTTTGTTTGCAGGAAAAAGAAGGAATCAAAGGACAAATGACCCACATTATTTATGATGTTTGCTGGCTGATATTTCATGCAAAAACATCCTTTAAGTAAATTTGGATTAGCAGCATAAGGGACCTTATATACCTCATTTCCATGCTGAGACACAAGGATAGGGTTTTATTTGTGCTTCAGCTGCAGGTTTGTCCCTCAGGGAAATAATCACAGAATACTCAGAGTCCCTCCCTTTTTTCTTAAATGTCCTTATGAAATAACAGGAAATGTACAATGTATTCTCACTACAGCCCATGAACTGATCTCCTCCTCTGCCAAGTGTTTTCCATGTAAAATATCGTACTCTGTCTCAGAAGGCATCACTGCTCGCTACTCTGCTCTGTAAATAGTGTTTATAGGTCATTTTGTAGGTGGATATTTTATTAATAAAAATTATAAAATGTTATGATAGTTTTTCAGTGTGCTTTTTTGTTTTTCCCACTTTGGATTGGAGCTAAATAAATCTCATGAACTGGGAACATATTGGATCCTGGGTGAGAACCTATGCAGTCTTTGTCATGGTGAGAGGTGGAAAGCTCTGACAGCTTTG
Source organism: Characodon lateralis (assembly GCA_036250325.1). Taxonomy (NCBI): domain Eukaryota; kingdom Metazoa; phylum Chordata; class Actinopteri; order Cyprinodontiformes; family Goodeidae; genus Characodon; species Characodon lateralis. The sequence continues at coordinate 26,437 of JAHUTJ010016617.1, forward strand.
GTACAAAAATAAATTGAACTTTTATTGCAGTTAGCGTAATCTCACATTAATGGGAGAAAGTCAAACTTAAACTTGAGTACATTTATTTAGTGGGACAAAATTTAATGTTAGGAAAAAAATACTTATAATAACTACTGGTGTCACTCCTGTTGTCAATACATTGTATAATTCCTTTTTGCCAACAGTCGTCTCCTGTAAGATTTCACAAGCTTGGAGCAAAGAAGGATCTTTGACCATTCCTCTTTCTGCAGTTTCTCTTCATCACCCAGAGTCCTTCTGCTCTATTCTCCACAGCTTACCTCTTAGGTCTATTGTTTTTTTAGTTATTATATCTTGCAATAAAGTTCTATATTTCTAGGTCTGGGGACTGTGTTGGCTATAGATGGTTGATTTTGTGTCTGGTGAACCATTCATGTGTTTATTTAGCACTGTGCTTTGGTTTATTAGCTCAGTAAAAAAGCCATTGGGGACCCATTTTCAGGTTTTTTTCGTATGGGGTCACCAAATTTTCATTTGCACCTCATGTTCATTTTCAAAATGGGCATGAGGTGCTTTTTTACCCATTCTTGCCAACCCCACCTGGAGTGTTTGTTGCAGATCAATCATAGTCTTATCTTACCAAAGCACCAAACCAGTAGAGCTAAGCAAACTCCACGTGTTTACATTTGAAATGGTAGGACAGAAAAGGCTTTTTTCTTTCATCACCCCCACATACTAGTTGACATGTTGATGGCCACTGACTGTTACGGAAACCAGATCCCTTTCTTTGCTCCGGTTCTTTTGAAGATGTTTTTAATCCCTTTTAATATCCTTCTGTGAGTGGGAGCAATACTAATATGGTCCTCGTCCAGACATTGGTCAGTGGCTAAAAAATGAGCGTCTGTGTGATGTCATATTTATACCCCAGGAAAACAGAAACTCAGGAGGTAATATTAAGAACCACCTAGAAACTATAATCAATGTAAACAGCTAAGTATAAATAATCAAAAAAAAAGTTTGTTACATTCATGATGATAGATAGATAGATAGATAGATAGATAGATAGATAGATAGATAGATAGATAGATAGATAGATAGATAGATAGATAGATAGATAGATAGATAGATAGATAGATACCTGCTTAAAGTTTATTTCAAAAGGGACTTTTAATCTGACAAACGAACCTCATCGGAACACATATTTTAATTCACTGAGGTGTACCTAGACAGTACCGTCAGAGAAGTTGAGGAGTTTCGTTTTAACTCGAACGTACCTGCATGTGACGGGCTTCGGAAATATTTCCCACAGCACCTGAAAGCAGCACCCACTCCTGCGGTGGGAGCCGTGAGCGTCTCCGCGGCCCCCTCCCTGTTCCTAGTGAAAACTGAGCTAGTGAGGGAAAAGCGACGGGAGGACAGACCAAGGAGGGAGAAAGCTTTCTGTATCAGCTAGTCTACTGCTTTCGACTACTTTTTTCCTTGTTTCGGTTGTTTCCTTGTTTCATATCAATGTGCATCGATGTGGCGATATCCAGTGCGTATTTTATTCGGCTGGAAAACGTCGTAAAGCTGAGCGCTCACACGGTGAACGACAGTCTGACCGCTGAAGCTTAGCTCAACTGAACCCAAGTTAGCCTCCTCTGGCTAACTTTAGCAGCACGTAAGAAAGGACAGAAAACATATTTGTGGCAAAGGGAGTTACAGCAAATAGGGACGCTTCGGCGTAATTTAACTCGTAATGTTTCCTCCACGGATTAACTTTACGGACGGATGAAAACGACGTTATCGACTGGTGAAGAGCGAACTCAACAGCGAGCCGGACGACCACTGCTATGTTGGGGGTGACTCTCAGCTCTGGCAGCCCGTCTGGGCGCCGAGGCTGGCCTCACTGGGTGCTGTGGAGACTCGGGGGACTCTTCCTGCTGCTGCTGCTGGAAGGCGCCGGCTGCCTCGCCAGTCAGAGCAGCCCCTCAGGCGTCCACAACAACAACAACAACCCTAGTGTCAACATTTACATGAGCGTGGAGGAGGTGAAGAAGCTTTTAGGTAAGAAGGCCTTCTCATAATGTCAGCTGTCCTCAGATGCTGTGAATGTCTGCCTATGTTTATAGTGCCGGACAAAGGTATTCATACTGTTACACGCAAAGACTCCAGTCTATTTTATACAAATCTGATTAAATACACAAAGTAGCAGATGACTTAAAAGTAGCAAGTGAAATAAAAGTGTGGTGTGAATTTAGAACCAGTTCCCTTTTACTTTGATACCCCTGAATACCCCTGGAGAACTGTTTGATCCACTATGCCAATTTGGAAAAAGTTTGGCAAAACCACCTGAAACGACAGGCCAGGCATGAAGAGCATGCTTCAGAGAAGCAGCAAAGACTCCCATTGTACCTTTAGAGGAGCTGCAGAGATCCACATCTCATGTGGGGAAAACTGTTGAGAGGACACTGTTATACATTGACTCTACAAAGCTGGTCGTTATGGAAGAATAGCAAAGAGAAAGCCAGTTAGCAGATTGCCACAAGTTGCCATGTAGGGGACACAGCAAACATGCAGAAGGCGTTCTGGTCATTTTTTACATTGTGGCGTAGAACTAAAACGTTACATACTGTCCTCATGGTGAAGCCTAGTGGTGGCCGCATCATGCTGTGGGGTTACTTTTCTTGGGCTGGGATGGAGAACCAAGTCAGACTTAAAGGGATAATTGTTGAAGTTAAATACAGGGTAAGGCTGCAATGGACTTTAGACTGGAGGAGAGGTTCTCCCTCCAGCACACCTACCCTAAACATACAGCCAGAGCTACAATCAAATCTTTTGGAGGAGAGCATATTCATTTTTTTAGCAGTTGCCTAGTCAAAGTCCAGACCTAAATCCAAGTGAGATTCCTGGCCAAGACTTGAATATTGCTAATCAAACTGTCTTCATCCAGTCTGACTGAGCTTGAACTGTTTTGTAAGGAAGAATTAGCAAAAACCTCAGATGGTAGATAAGCTGGCAGAAATATAACCTGAAGACTTGCAGCTGTAATTATGACAAAAAAGGCTTTATTTAAAATATTGACTGGTATATATTGATTTAGTACAAAGGCACACTTCTTAGGTTTTTGTTGGTAAAAAAAAAATGTTAAGAGTGTATAATTTTTCCTTCCATTTCACAGTTATGCTCTGTTTTGGGTTGGTCTGACACATAAATCAGAATAAAACCTTTATTCACAAATATAGGTTTTAAAAATAATGTCATATAAAAATAGATTTTTCAGGTTACATTTAGTGAAGAGAAGGAACAAAATGGCCTCGATGCTTGTCATTAGAAACGTCATCTGATGTTTGAGGAAAAACTAGTGAAAACCATACTCGACTCAAACAACCTCTGAACCATACTTTTTGAAACCTCAGTTACAAAATAGGTAAGCTTATGACGTGGTCAAGTGTTTTAACACAGCTTTGTGTATATTTATTAGCCATTTTATTCATTTCAGTCATTGTACACAAACCACGGTGTGAAAAAGACCAAAACTGGTTAACACGTGAATTAGTCTGGATGTTTAGTCTTTATTGAACTTTTATTTATCTTGGTATGGTGATTCTTTGCATTTGATGGCATAAAGTTATTTTCCTTTAGGATGCCGAGGTTAGGTCAGTGTATGCGTTGCTTTAGGATTTAAACTGTGTGGTGGTGCCACCCTGCAGTTTAAGATACAAACCAAAGTGGTGAAGTCGGATGTGTTTTTGGAGGAAGTCCATGTCGTGGCTTTATACTTTTGCCTGAGTTCTGTTGTAAATGAGTTTGCCATCAACCTCTAGCTGCATTAATATTTTTTTTCATGAGTCGGCAACAATATCTTTTGTGTTGGCCAGTTCATTCATTCACAAGGCAGTTATTCAGAGCTGCTAACCATCAAACAGACGAGCTGGTTTGCTTGTGGCTTTATTTAGTTTGCTTTGATGCCTAAGCTCATTCAACATCAGCCTGTACCGTCATTGTAAAAGGAAAATGCACTCTTATCCAGTATTTATGCTTAACATGTTTAGATATATTAAAAAGAACAACTGGTGTTTGCGGGGATTCAAAAGTCAATAAATGGTACTTTAAAGTTCATTAAAAGTCCAGCTAGGAAAAGACTGAATAAAGCGTGGCTGTTTAAGAGTTGCCAGGAGCATCTTCTTTCTGAAAATGATGTGGTGCCGCGATTTAGTTTTACAAATCTGCATATGAATGAACCACATGACATCTTAAACTATGTCATTTGAACATATGAGCAGAAGGTTTGACTATAATGAGCACCGATTATCAACACAAACACCTTATAGCAGCTGTGTAGTATGATGGTGGAAGGTTGGTGCTATGGGCTTGTGTTTTAGGCTAAAGGAGGTGGGCTTCCTGTAGTCACCTTGTCAACCACGAACTTTTCTGTGAAAGAGCTGGAACTGGGCCAAACTGGGCAAGCTTCGAAGATGTAAGACACTGATGACTTCTTCAGGTCATTTGAATCATCATGTTCAGCTGGTTTTTACTACATTTTCTTATAGTTTCTGTTAAATAAACAACACACTGTAATATGTTGATTCTCTTAAAGTTCTCTTTGCTTCATTTAAAAACCTGGAATATGTTTTGATGTTTCTTGTATATAAAACGTTTCAGGAATTACTCTCTTACTATAACTAAAATGTATCCAAATACTCTAATATTTTCACATACCTGGAGGACTGGTGCACACTTGAAAATGCTGTTGGAGAAACTGTAATCTGAATGGTGCTTCTTCTTGTTCTCCATCATATAACAGTTTGGTTTCCAGACCAGAGTCCTGTTTTGTGGTATGTCTGAAACTCCCCTCAAACAAATCTCTCCTTGGTTTGCTCCAACCAGTGGGTGGCAGTCTAATTTGGTTTTAATTTATTCTTAATTAAATACATCAAGGAAGCTCACTTTTTTTTTTGTCTGTAAATGCTCCAGCAGTTTGTTGCTGGAATTTCTTTGGAGTTTAGTAAAGATCCTGTAAATATAAGAGACAAATGCTCTGACATAATAATCTTGTTTTCCCTTCATTGTCCGTTGCATTTAAAACTAGCTCTAGGAAGGAGTCTGGTGTTTATTACTTTTCATTGTTAAATGACTTTTAAAGGTGACCTATTAGAATTCCTTTTAAACATTTGGGATAGGTCTGTGGGCTATACAAAACATGTTAACTACATTTTTCGCACAAATTCTCAGATAATGAGATTTCACCTCCGCACTTACCCTTTTTTGAGCTCCTTTCAGAATGAGCTGTTTTAGGGCTCTGTCACTTTTATGCAAATTAGTTGTATCTGGCCACGCCCCCAAACAGCCCTTCTAAAACATATAAAACACAACTATAAGTACTTATATTTCTGTCATCTGCAGATTTGCCACAAACAGTAGGCACTGAAGTTTTCTTCAGTCTTTCTGCAAATCCTGGCGTGTACTGATGTACAAAGCAGTCCGAGGTCTTCAGCAATGTGACTGGAAAATTGCCCTCAAAAGCAAAATGAAGCCACAAATCTCAGTTATCCAAAAGCGGGAGAATGTGCATGGACACGTGGGTCTTTGCAGCGTACAACAGAACATCTGCCTTTCAGGATTGCCATTGTAAATGAGGTCTAAGGTAAAAGCAGTCGGCGAGACATGATCCTCTACTGAAAATCATGTGGGTGGAGCTCCGCTTCAGTTGCTAGCAGGGGCGGGACTCGGGTAACGTTGCTAGGTTAGCGTTTTCTAGAACAAATAAAAAAAATTTTATCCAAAAAGCAACTGAATGGCTTTTTCGGACTTTTGTGAAAGCATTAGAGACCCAAATAGAAGTATAAAAACGATCAAAAAGTGAATTTTGCTTTATAGGTCCCCTTTAACGGAAAATAAACTATTTATTGTATTCCTTGGAAAGAACATTGAAAGCATAGAAAATTGGAATTGGCAGGTCATTCTTCAATACAAGCCAGACATCAGTGTCAGCCAAAGCAATGCCTGATTGGCGCATCTCTACATTTTACCAGCTGTTTGTAAAACAATTCATTTTTTCCAGTATGTCACATCATATGAAAACAATTTACTGATTTGAGGCTGAGATCAAGAATCTGATTGTTTTTCAAGCATAAAGTTTTCCAGTCTACTATCAAGACATTATGAACTTTGAATTCAAATAAACCACTTGCTGAAAGTTTAATGAAACAAAAATTAGCTGTATTTTCTGTTACTTTTAGAGTCCATAAAGCCTAAGTTGGGTAAGTAGATTATAAAGTAAACTTCAGCTTCAGTTCAGGATATTCATTATCACAAAGCTGGTTCACTTGTTATCCGGGTCTGTATCTATGGTACCTGCTGCTGGAAATGTAACCTCGTCCGAAGGAGGTTAGGGTTCCAGTGTAGAGATGACGACCATGAAAGCACCTCCTCTCAACCAATGGCCACTTGAGAACATTGCAGAATACAAAGAGCAGTAGTGAGTGAACATCATCTCTTTTTCCCCCTACTTTCAGCAGAAAATCTCTGCGAGAGAGATGTCTGCTGCGGAGATCCATACTCAGTTCAAGTTTCAGTTCAAGCTGAAAGATCAGAAACTAACAAATTGCAGTTCTCAAATAAAATGCCAGAAAACGTCAGTCATTTGTCAAGACTGCATGCGTGCAGAGCGTATCATACATTATCAGAGTCTTATTGTCTGTACATTTATGTCTGCAGTTATAAAAAAGATCTTGTTCAGCATCATAACAATCATAACAAGGTTTGTGTAATAATTTATAAACAGAAAAGAGTGTTGACAATATCTCCTGCTGGACTGACTGCTTGTTGGATCATTTAGAGCAAAGAGAAATTAAAACAGTCAGATAGTTACAGAGATAGAAGCTTTCTCTTGTCCACAGGAACACCTGCAGTGTTTAAAAACAGTAAAGATGCTCAATGACAATCTGTTAGATGCCTTCATGCTTTGATCACTTGGCTGTGATATTGGTGAGCGTATTTATTTGCACATTTTTCCAGCTTTTTTTGTGGACAGCTTTCTTCCCGCCTCTTCATTATGATTGGTTCTTATTCTAACTCTACCTATTCTGCATGTACATTCGCATATCCAGAATAGGACTAAAGATAAGCAGCTTCATAGTACCAGTACATAAGCGTGATCCTCAGTGTTGGGTTTATTTAAGTTATGTCTTTTTTAAGTGCAGCATTCATCCTTTCCAGGATTTGTAGCTCTGACTGTGGGATCAAGGTGTTATTGACCTGTGACAAAACTACAGACCCTATAATAAAGAAAGAAAGTGATAAGCTGTGTTGAAAATAAACCACCTCCTGACATTTAGCCTTCCTTGCAAACCGGCTGAAGAATTCTCTCCTAAAGCTGTCTTACCATGGGCTGCACGGTGGCGCAGTTGGTTGCACTGTTGCCTTGCAATAAGGTCCTGGGTTCGACACCCAGTATGGAAGAAGCGGTATAGAAAATGGATGGATGGAACTGTCTTATTGAATGTTGAGGCTACTGAGATCCAAATGTTCTTGTTATGTTAAGCATTACTTGGTCCTACGACAACACAAAGAGATATTTTACTAGGACTGACTGGAGAAACCAGGATTTCAGTAATTAGCTTAAATGCCTAGCCAGTAACTGCTATGAAGCATTCTCTATGCTGTAGGAAGACGTTAAAGTTAGCTAGCCTAGTTATTAAAGTAGGTGAGTCATATACCATAGCTGAAATTCATTTAGGTCTGAACATATTGAAACTTTCAGAAACCTGTAGTAGTATATGATGCAGTTTAGCTGGAAGTGTTTTTCTTAATTCTTTTTGTCTCCTTAGAACCTTTAAAAGCATCCAATTTACTGCCAGATTGTTTTGTTTGTCTTTATGTGCTTTCTTTAACAAGGTAGAACTAAATGGCATACATAATTAGTTAGTTTTCTGTGTTATAAAGCAGAATCGTTGGTGGCTAAGCTCCTTGATATTCCTTTAGTCTGGGGCCATGTTTACTACCAGGTTTCAGCTCTTATCTCTAGTGTAGCTACAGTCCAAAAGATGTATGCTTTCCACACTTGCGTCAGACACTTTTAAAGACTTACTGACTGGTGAAGCTTTGTGAGTCAGTTTTACATTTACTCCTCTCCTGTACGTTCACAGTGTCACGGTGGAGATAGCAGGTTTATTTGTGACTGAGAAGGAAACATCTCTAGCTGATGCAGTCTTACCATAAATCTTCAGCTTTTGGAACAGATGGACTGCCTGTTGAGGATGCTAAAACATTAGCATGATAACTTTACCAAATAGCCTGACTCTCCAGGGCCCAGTAAAGGAAACATCATACCTCAACTGAAACTGCATTTTGTGTAGTCTGTCTGCAGTCTGTAGTCTGGGATGGACGGGAAGATTGTTTTTAATTGTTGTTAATTGTTTTTACATGTGACTAACAGGTATTGAACCTTTGACCTGTTGGATTTTTGGATGTTGCTTTTCTACTCTCATCTCCCACATCAGCTCGGTCTTGTTAGGATTGTGCTTCAGCTGCTCAGTACAAATTCATTTATGGAATTTGTAAGATATTTATGAGATTACAGTGACTTGGTTTAAATGATGGACAGAAAATAAACGGTTTGATTCTAAGAGGGGAATGGTGGGAGAAACAATTTTTCTCTCATTCTTTAGATTGAACATGTTGAAAACATGATTTGGTACATAAAGCATTTTTGTTTTTAAGTTGCAGTTTGGTACATTTGTTTTGTACGGTGACATTAAGGGAACCAAAGATGTGTAGGTACTTGTTTTAAACTGCAGACATTGGTTCAGGCGGAAATCGTTACCAAATAAAACTCGTTGCAATAACTATCCCCTAAAGTAGATAAAAAGAACACAACTGTTGAAGTGCGCCTTAAGAACGTGAACTTTACCCTTACACGATGTTGTTCTTGCATTTCAGTCAGCATTAGCATCAGTGTAGAAGACAATAGCTGAGGCTTTAGATGAGTCAAGAACAATTGTTGATTTCAGTATTTCTTAACATTTCTTTAAAGGAAATGACGTTTACATTTACCTGATCCAGGGTGTTACACTTAATCTTTTAGTCTAAGAATATGTTTTTAACTGCAGCCGATTTAAAGGTTGGTCTTCCTTTGTAATAAATTATTTTACATAAATTAAAGACATCAATGCTTTCACTTCGACTGTATGATGGTCAGAGTGCAAACACTTTAGTGTTATCTAACCAATTTAGGGTATGAGCCTAACTAATGAGTCTTCTGTCCACATTACGTTAGACATGTAAAGAACGCAAATGTTATGTTCAAAGCTCTGGGTAACCTTGTTAACCTTCTGCCCAGCATTTTTACATGTAAACAGTTGGTCTCTTGCAGTCCTAATGCGATTAATAAACATCTGGAAATCTCAACTTATAATACTGTCCTAGAAGTCTCTTCATGTTTCAAAGATTGGTTGGACTTGATAAATTGGACTCTGATCACCAACCTAAAATCATATCTGATCTGCTCTCAGCAGTGCTGTTAATCTTTTCAGAAGCAGATATTTCTTCTTTGATGGTTGATCAAATGCTAAGCAGAGAGGTAAAGATTTTTATACTTCCTGGGCTGCAGGACACTCAATGGTTGCCTGAAATTTAGACTCTTCAACCATCTTCGTCTTTATTCTTTACCGTTTGGTAACTGATAAAACAATAATTCGCTGATCCTTGAAATAATTAATCTTTAAGACGCACCAGCTGAAGCCACAAGCTAAGCTAAGCTTCATCTGATTAAAGTTGTTGCTGCAAACAGTGCAACAAGTCGGCATGTTGACACGTGTCTAAATTTCTAAAGGTAATGTCCATTGGGCAAAAAAGAACGAATTTAGCTAAACTGCTAACCAGTTACTTCAAACATACAGCTCATTGCATACCAAAACGAAGTGCTTTGCTGCAGTGGCTTATATGATACCCTAAGTAGCTAACATTACCAATCCCCCAGCATCACCGCCAGGAATATGGTGGATAAAGGCTCCTATTGTTTCAGTTCCCTTTGGCCCCATCTGAATTGTTACCGAGAGGCTGTTTTTAAAAACGCTCTGTATGGATACAGCAGGGCTGGACAACATATCGTCATCACAATTTCAAGTATTTCAAGTGTTATTAGCTCACACTTTGCAGTTCTATGTAATAATGCTAAAACAGTGGGTTGGAAGCACAGAATGAAAATCTGGATTCATTGCAACTGATGTCACCATAGCAATATTTACCAGTAATGATGCTGTTGGGTTATTTTCTACTAATGTTCAGCCCTAGAACACAAGCACCATTATACCCTTAATAATGGCTGAATGTTTTTGTAAAATATCCCCAGGCTTTTTAGAAACATGTTCAAATGCAGGCATTGTTGCCTGTTTGCTGTATAAATGCTTCATCTTGCTGCTGTCTTAGTTTAGAGGACTTTTATTTTTCACAACTTTTAAAAAGACTCCTCCATTCTTTATTTTGCCTGATCATCTGATTCTTTCCAACATTAATGGTGATAAAATAATGCTTTTAATGATCAAAATACTGTTTCTTACTGTCAGATGCTCTACCAGGTATTTCACGCTTGAATCCCCCACGAGCCTTTTGGTTCAGCCCTCAAATAAAAAAAAAACTGAGTCAAACTGTCCGTGCCTAGTGAACAGCTCAGGGCATGTTGGGTAGCCTCCCTCCCTCCCGCTCCTCCTCCAGAGAGCTGAAAGGCAAAGCCTGAGCTTTGAAAAGAGCCTGTGAACTGTGAGGCGTGATTGGCAGCAGCATTCATTTCCTTCATGCCACTCTTCAAGGATCTTCTGGCTGAATAGAGGAGCCCCCTGCTTTCACATCTTTTGTTTGAGCTGCTCCACTCACAGCAGGTTCTGTAAAACCTAAGCCCGTTATGTGTGCTATTGGCTTCCTGGATCACAAATACGCTGTCCTTTCTCCATATTTCATGTCAAATTATCTTAAAATGTTTTTCCAGCTCAAGTTTAGGCTTTGCGAATACTGGCAAAAAGTAAACAGTAAAACAAGATACTGACAACCTTTTTTTTCTGTAGCTGTTATAGAAGGGGATATGTTTTATAAAGCACTTCTATAAACTATAAAAACACAAACATATTTGACGTTTGGCAAATACTCCAGCCTCCTGTCCACACAAAGCTGCCCATGAGAAACCTCATCCAAAAATATCTGAGTACGATAGTGTGTTTGAGACGTCGCCTGCAGATAAAACCATGTTGACACAAACAGGCGACCATTTTTTTTTTTTTTTTTAGGAAACCAGCTCATATTTGTGGAATAAACTGGGGAGCCCCCTTCGGTATGAATGAGGCTGCTTTAATGGGGCAGCAGCGAACTTTTCATCCCCGTCTGCCCTTCAGGCACGTGGAGGAAGAAAAGAAGAAAACCGATGTACGGTCTCTTTGAAGTAATTCAAAGGAAACCACAGATATTTTGACTGAATGTGTGTTTTCCTCAGGCTGTAAGATGCTTTTAAAGAGGACTTTTTTTTAGCATCTGTTGATGCTGTTGCAGGCGATCTGTAAATACTCAGCATTAGGCTTTGGTCAGGGGGGATTGCTTGAACTGAGAACTGTGCACCATTATTGAGCATTCCCTCAGCACAATAAAGTATTCCTGTTTCAGAGCCTTTGTGGCATATCTGGTAAGTATCTAGCAACGTTTTGCCACCTCTTCCAGCCACAGGTAGAGAAGGAACAAGCGTCTCTGATTCATTCCCATTATAATAAGAATATTTGTGCAGTCCAAATAAAGATGCAACTAATTTTTCCAGTAGATACTGAAGCATACTTGGGGTAGAAGTGCCAATCAGGACTCGTCCCTGATTTGATCTGTTTAGTATTTGAGTCATTTATCAACTTATTAGTGGATTATTAGAATAATGAGGTATATACATGTTACGCCAGGCTTTTCCAGACTTTTTTCAACAGCTGCAAGGCCTCCCCCGACCCCACCCTGTTTTCCTCATTAAAACTCGGCACACTTACATGCACATGTACACCATTTAAGTCATTTACTTTTCATATTTCAGAAGCTTATTCCAAAACCTGGTCCTTCCATAAAAATGCTAACAGTCATGACAGCTTTTCATGCGTGCATCCAGAGACGAGTTGTCAGGATGTCTGATTCATCTTTAATTTATTCTCAGGAGATACTGGAGTCAGAACAAGCATAACCTAAAACTCAGAATGTTCCTGAGTGCAATAGCTGCCTGCTTGTAATCCAGAACGTTTTTACTAAATGTTTATTCAACACTAAACCAACTGACAAGTGAGCTCCTCGTAGAGGTTCTTAGCTATGAATGCAGCAATCCACCAGGTCCTAAGTTCTTTAGAAAAGTGTTTCAGGATTATCAAAAACAGGAAGGACTTAGTTTCCTCTCTAAGATTGTTGGAAATCTGTGCATACAGATGCTCCGAGCCACTAAGGGTACATAATTGCACGCGCTTGTAAGTTTTTTCGTCCTCATGTGTCCAGTTTGTGCACAGTGACTCAGGTACTTGCTTCTGCCTGTTGCTCCAATAATAAACATTCATCATGTCTGCGGGCAAAGCCATTTCAGGAACCACAAAAGCGTCTGTTTCATCTGTTTCCACAGTTATTGTTGACGTCGCATTATTCTGCTGAGCTATATCGGTTTAATGCAGAGCAAAGATGTCTAAACGTTTTCCAACGCGGGCCAGATATGTCAAGTTGAAAGTACTCGCTGGTCACAAGAGTTAGAATTTTTTTTTCATTGAATGTTATTATGGTGGTTTTGCACAAAATCATTCCAAGGTGCTTAGATTGACCCTTTGCTTCACTATGGACACCCTCACTGTTCAAATTTGCATCTCTTATATTAAATAAAAGTCAAAACCCATGACATTCCGGGGTTTATTTACGCTCAGATTTTTCTCTCGCCATCTCACTTAATGGGATCAGCTGTCCCTGTGAAACACATGACCATCGGAAACAGATGTAGCTGCTGCATAGTTTGCAGCTTTATGAAATAAACATAGCCTCCAATCAGATTTTTGGCTGAGGGTTTCTTTTTATCATATGAATCATTCAAAGAAGAGTTGGCGTTTCTAGATTCTTAGTAGCAGCATAATACTTCATTAAAATCAATAGGCAGTAAAATAACACACTATAGTTTCGTCAGTATTAGGGCTGCAACTGACCATTATTTTGCTGATCGATCAATCGGTCTGTGAGTGCTGCTGACTAAATGACAGAGATGTTCACAAGCAGGTTTTCTCCAAGTCAAGTAACTGCATTGCAATAGGTTAGGGAAAGAAATACAACAGTGAGACAACCAGTTTTTGCCTGCTATCATAGGTAGAGATATTGTAGACATTGTAATATCAGGGTAATTTTCAGGCATTCACTCTCTTCGCTATCTCAAACCGATGTCTTTGGCTTGCTTTCCTCCTGCCTCATGTTGCTTTGGGTTTGTTTGAGCCTCGGACTGATAGTTTCATGCCGACCCTTGTTTTCTGCCTCCTTAGTCATTGTGACCAGTGGCCTTCTAGCGAAAGGCCGGCCTGACTGTAAATCTGCTGAGCACTCGGGGATGGAGGCTTTTATAGGTCGAGTGTCGACTGCGTGCACAATGGGGTCTTTGTTGTACCTGTCCTGGACCTGACCACTGCCGTCTTTGTTCTGCACTTTCAGCGTCATCCACAGTTTGTAAGAGGGCACCACATGTAGACCGAAACGCCGTAGAAAGCAGCTGGTCCTAGCACTGATTTGTTGTTGTAATTTAAAGCTGTCTGCATATGGCATCAATGAATGTGTTTGGTTCATTCCATTTTTTTGTGATGACGAGGTTCACCACCAGAGTATCTATTTCAGCTTTTAATTTCTGAACCTGAAAGAAAAATGAGTAATCCTCTCTTCCTGCCAACACTTGAAAGAAATGTTGATGTGCCCTGTAGCAAACTACTTCTACTGCTGTGAAGCTGCTTAGTGGCTGACGGCAGAAGACTGATTACACTTGGCAGCTCTAAAATATATTGTCTTGGTATCTGGAAATGTGGGGGAATTAGTTTAAGTTGAACCCAGTACCTAGTAATCCTCAGATCTGGTATTAATGTGGCTGATCAGGAGATAAGTAGACCAGTCTAACAGGACAATCCCCACCTGTGCTGTGTGATCAAAAGTGACATTTTGCATTTTCCAATTAGTGCTGGTTCTATTTCAGCCACCTCCTTTGCCATTGTAAATCACTTGACACATGCAGAGAGAAATGGAAATGAGTTGAAAACACAACATGATGCGAAGTCTTTCTTCTGGAATCCAAAATGTAATTTCCCATGGGCATTTTGGGAGTCGGTCAGTATCGGAGATGCTCTTAAATAGTGTGGTATTGCGGTGCAGCTTATCCATGCTTTGACTGAACTTACTAACCGAACAGTGGCTCTGTTTACAGGCACATTTTATACCTTCGCTGCTGTCTTATTCCAGAGCACGGTGCTTGTGTGTGAATCAGGGATCAGACCGCAGTGGTTAAACTTCCTTTACCTCAGGAACCTCTTATTCCCTGTTCTCAGCCTGTGTACACACACACTGCCCTGCTGCTGTGGCCATCACCTTTGAACCCTGTTTTCAAACTCTTTCAGTTTGCCATCTATAGGCAACTTGAGTTAGGATTTACATGGGCACTTTAAAAAAAAAAAACGTCCTCTAAATTTGTGTTTTCCAGCTTCCTTGTTTAGAACATTTTGAGCAAGATGGACACAAAGCCAGTGTTTGATGTATCATCCAAAAACTGTAGCACTAGCACAAAACATCTCCAAAGTCTCTAAAAACCAAAAGTAGTGCATTTCATTACTTAACCACACTGGCAAACAGTAACGTGTACAATACAAACACAATAACAAGAAAAATCTTGAAGCGTGTTTGTCAGTGAAAATGTGAGCAGAGTAACCTTTTTATTTATTCATATTGGTGTTGGTGTGTTCAATACATAGGTTTGTGAGTATTTATTAAGAAATGTGCAATTTCTGTCATACTACAGTGTGTACTGTATGACTTTTGGAGAAATGCAATATTTTAGTTTGCATGCATATAATACAGCCATAATTATGTGTATCTGTGTGTGTGATGACGTGTGGTGTTTTTTTAACATGGTCCCTTTTTAAATATCGTGTTTACCGCAACCTAAGAGTTGTCTGATTCCTTTTCCCGCTTCTTGTTATACGTATAAACTATTCCCTTCTTCTCCGACATACCTGGGCTTGGTGCAGTTAGTGTTTTGTTTCTTCTTGATGAGCCTGTTTGTTTTTTTTTATTGGTCAAAGGTGTAAAATATTGCTCCTTGTGTCCAACATGAAAATCTCGCTTCCTAATTCCACCGGATTTTCTGAAGCGCATGTGCACACGTCGACCAGTGGACTGGTGACGAACACGCAGGACTTATATAAAATAGGGCTAATTACATTAATAAGGTAACACTTTGTTATCCCAATAGCCTTCATACAGTGATGTGGCATGGCTTCACCTGTCGCATCTTCCGTATTGTAGAAAAAAACAAAGGCAGCTTGCAAAGCTGTCGCACGAGTGCTATGTATAAAAATTATTTATCACACAGGCAGTTTTTCTTTTCATAGCACGTGCGACATATATGTCTGAATGAAAACATGGGTTTAAATCTGTTTGAATGTTACTTCTACAAATTGTGCATCTCCCTATATATTTAATTAAAACCTATGTTTAAATTAAATCTATGTTCTACTTTAAAATGAACAAAGTCACAAAATATAATTTGAGAGTCTGTCTATGTGAGCTTGTTAGGTGCTGGTTAATATAACACATGCCTCTTCTCAAAGTTGGTAAATTAGTAGGAATGCTTTTGTCTGAGGCAGTGTGGGACAGTTATATGCAGAAGCTCCAAGAAAGCCCGAAGGCATTGCAAGAGGCTGGGCCCATTTTTAAATATTCTCTTTAAACTTGATGTTCTGAAAGTTATACACGGACAGTCACCGTCAAAGAGTGTGGTGCGGCCTCAGGCCAGGACCGGGAATTTCATCACTGCGCATGAGGCTGTTTGATGCAGAAAACCCCCCAGATGAATCACTTTGAGGCCCTTTTTTTATGAAACATCATACCAGTTGGATTAATTAAATTCTCCTGGATTTGTGTTTGCCTTCTAAATCTACAGTTTCTTCATTCTTCTGTATACAGTATTTGCCCTGCTTTTTATGCAAAGAAACATTTTTTTTAAATATGTTAATGTTTCTTTATACTTGTAGATGATAGTCAGAAATCTTAAATAACAAGGGTTCATCCTTTTTATTGTGACTAGGGTTGGACATCGTTTCAATTTAAACGATTCCGATTCTTTGAAGAGGCAGGGTCAGAAATGTTTACATGGTTTAATTGAGCTAGCTAACTAAATAGTCCGAACATTTAGGGTGCTTAACCAACCTAAATGTTGGGGATTCCACGTCTGAAAAGGGATGAAACATTTTTCCAATGTATGCTGTAACCTCTCTGAGGCACTCTTCAATTTCTTGCACCAACATCCTTCCCTTGGATGCTGTGGCGAACGCAGTAGAACATCACTTTGTTCACCTGCCAGGCTAACGTTAGCAATTTCAGGTCGTTTGTCTATGGAAAAAATACCCTGGATAACATTAACTGGGTGTTTGACCCACCTTTTTAGGGCGTTGGTATAAGACAGGTTCCCATTCCAGTCCTAAAGAGCTACTATCCTTCAGCTTTTAGATGCACATCTGCTCCAACGCACCTGAATCAAAGGCTGAATCTCCTGTTCTGCAGCTCTGCAGAGGCCTGGTAACGAGCCATTACTATTTATTGGGTTCAGGTGTGTTGCAAAAGGCATACAGCTAAAGCTGCAGGATAGTAGCTCTGGAGGACTGGATGTGGGCACCTCTGGTATAAGGCATATTTTATTGTTTTACTTACTTCAGTCTGACTCCAGTGTGGTGCTAGGCTGAGTGTTGGAGCTGGAGAAAGAGGCAGCGGAGGAAGGCTGGCGCAGTGCACCAGAGACGGGGCACTCTGTTTCTTCTACACTGTGAATCCAGAGGTGTTTTATCATGTATCACCCTCCTTCGTATGATATAATCTCATTGCAAGTGATGAGCCGACGAGTCATTTCTTTATTAAATCTTACGCACACTCTGATCGCCGCTGTACCCAGTTCATTTTTGAGCACACACTTCCTGTGGATTCTTCTTTGTTGGTGTTTGCTGGCTTTTTCTTCCAGGTGGCAGACTGGGTGTCAAGACTAGGAATCGAAATGTAAAACTTAGAACTGGAGAATCGTAATGTTAGTCTCTGTTCCCATGGTGACTCGACGCCCAACCCTAGTTGGGACATAATAAAAGATGCACCAATCAGATCACTGTTTTTCTAAAACATGGTAACAACTTCATCTTAGTCCACCTGCTCTTTTGGGAACGGATTTTGGAAGATTTGTGTGTGTATGAGACAGCACTGTAAAACAAGGTTATACGTGTATTTAAAATACAGTGAGTAGTATTACATAGTTGGTATTTTAAACAGTCTTTAGCATTTCATACTAGCGATTGGGGGCGGGTTGGCAGCCCCTTGGGTATTCTCTAGAGAAATCGGATTATGTTCTTCACTCCTAGATTTTTAATAGGCTGCAAACATTTTCATATCTAGTATGTTCCATCAGAAGGCTGAAATTGTAAAAGGGTACAACAGAGCAACTTTACTGTAATCCGATCTGATTTAGCCTTCCTCTTATCCGCTGGAAGTCTCGGCCTTTGGTAGCGTGATTGACCCACAGACATGTCTCAGCATGTCCCAAAAAATATTTTTTCTGTTTAGCTTTTAACATCTGTCAGCGTAAACTGGTAACCTTTATGCCTGGTGTGTTAACGGATCTGAAAAAGACCAGACTTTTTACGTTCAAATCTGCTGGTCATGGATAAGTGCCAATTCAGCTGAAAATCATTGTTATTGGACCACTAGCTGATTTCTCTGTGCATCTCTAGAGAAAACATGGTCCAAAGTGGAAGCTATAGGGAAAATCCAGCTTTTTTATTAATCTTGATATACAGGTCCTTCTCAAAATATTAGCATATTGTGATAAAGTTCATTATTTTCCATAATGTCATGATGAAAATTTAACATTCATATATTTTAGATTCATTGCACACTAACTGAAATATTTCAGG
>JAHUTJ010016618.1:0-44498 GCA_036250325.1 Characodon lateralis
CGAGTCCCTCTGGAGCCCCGGAGGAGGACCCCTGCTCCAGGCCGTCTTTCGGGGAGCTTGGCCGTGGTTCTGTGGCTGTGCCGTCTGAGGGCTCAAGCTCACGGGCCGCGTCATCCTCTTCGGTGGGTGTGGCGGTACAGCTGGTTTGCGAGTGCCCGAGCTGGATTTGGGTCTCACATCTCGCCTGGGGATGATACTGCGCAGTGCTTCGGTCTGCTTTTTCCTCAGTTCGAATTTCGCCTGTATGACGTCGAGAGATTGCCCAAACAGCCCGTCGGCTACCACCGGTTCATCCAGGTAGACGGCTCTACTCTATCCGGGATGTCGGAGAGCGTCAGCCAGAGGTGCCTTTGCGCAACCACCGTTGATGCCATCCCTCTGCCCAGGGACAGCGCTGCACATCGGGATACACGGAGGATGTAGTCAGCGGTGATTCTCACCTCATTCGAGAGCGGCATCAAAGGGCTCTCCGGCGGTGTTGCGGCTCCAAGCTCCGCCAAGCGCATAGCTTGGTATGTTTGCAGCATGGTAATGGAGCTCAGGGTACGAGCGGTGGTCACTTGAGCCCTGTAGATTTTCTCCAATTGAGCAGCGGAGAACCTACACTGCTTAGACGGAAGCGATGTTGGACCACCCACACCATGATTTTGGGAGGGGGCCAGATATGCTGCCAAAGACGGTTCCATAGGCGGAATATTCACCAGTCCGGCTTTTTCGGCGCCTTCCAAGTCCAGATACTGTCCATAACCCGGTACCGTGACGCGGGTGGACAGTGGTTTGTTCCATGAAGACGTCAACTCAGAGACAAAGTCAGGGAACATGGCTAGATGATGCTTGACTGCGGCCGGGTTCGAAGGGAGATAAAACCCGCGAATCGCAATGGCTTCTCCGCAGGAGGTGGGGAGGGCCATTCCACGTCCAGGGTATCAGCTGCACGGCGGCAAAGAGAGAAAAAAGACGTGTCGCCCGGGTCTGCTGGCGCAGCAGCGGCAGCCTGACTCGGCAGAGACTCATCCTCATCATCGGACAGACCATGAACATCCAAACCGATGTCCAGTACGTCCTCCTCTCCCTGAAGGGGTTCTAGCTGAAGCTGAGACCGAGCACCTGCATTATCGGCTAACCCATCAACATACTCCATATGGTCTGCCCAGCTGGAAGCGGGGACTTCGACCGAAAAGCCGTCCTCAGAATCGGACAAAACTGGGTTTCCCGCCTCGGAGAGCAGTGGGTCTCGCCGTGAGACAGCAGCCTCTCCCAGCACCTTCTCGAGGAATTTAACCCGCCTCTCCAGGGTCGAGCGACGAAGCTGGCGACAGAACGCACATGCTTCGGGCTCCGCCAACGCTCTGCGAGCGTGTACGATCCCGAGACAGACGGGACAAGCCTCATGCTGGTCCTTCTCATGAAGTGAGATGCCGCACCCCTGAGGACAGGGACGAATAGAAGACTTCTGCTTCGCTTCGCAGGCAGCAGTGACTAACTCCAACAAAAGCAGTTGAACTAATTCCAAGTAGCCTTTAGAAAGAGACACAGAGCTAACCAGCAGCAGCTAGCTAGCCTGACTCAAAGAGGTGTTCTTAGCGAGGTGAAGAGCGTAAGAACTGAGTAATGACGACGATGGTGGACAGGTATATAGTGCAGGCGGGGCCTGTCACCTGTCGTCATCACATCATTTGCCTAGGAGGTGTGATTAGAGGTGGCTTCAGCCAGGACACGCAGAGCGTGATATCCCATACTCATGTGTTGTACTGAGTGAATCGACTGAAAGGGAACCACGAAAGATACAGGGGAAAACTCCAGTAGAGCACACGGGGTCCATGCAACCCCTCCAGGACTGCGGCAGGGTCAAACCAAACACACAAGCAATTATCCCTTAAAATTACTAGAAATTCTGTTTTACAACATTCTGTCCCTAATTATTACAAACTGAAATAATGCTCTGTTATTAGTAGAAACAAGTTGTTGTGTTTTTTTTTTTTTTTAAAGTAGACGTTTCAAACATGTCCCAGGCAGTCAGAGCTACAGCTTTTTGGAACCAGATATATTTTATTTGAACATTCACACACATCATCCATATTCTCACTTGTGACTCTGCTGCTAATGCAAGTACATTGGCTCCCAGTTTGTTTTAGAGTGCATTGCAAGATTATGACTTGGAGAACTGTTCATGGCCAGATCTCGGGCTATATTGCATTCATACCTCCCCAGCAGGTCCCTGAGGTCCTGTGATCAAGGCCTGCTGATAGTCCCCCATACTAAGCTGAAACAAATGGAGACAGAGCTTTTTTTTTCAGCGGCTCAAAGACTCTAGAACTTTCTGGCTTGGGCACTGAGATAAACGGGCTCTGTGGCTTCCTTTAAAAGCCAGTTCAGTTAACAGCCTATCTTTTTAAATCTGCTTTTGTTTAACATGTCTTGTGAAGCACGTTGTGATCTTTACATCTTGAAAAGTGCTATATTAAAAAAAAGTCCTTTCTTTCTTGAATACATTTATCAGTTTAGAAAAGAAGCAGTCAAGACAAACACAGAAAATATTCAAGGTGTTTAAAGGTCTATTATAATGCAGTTTGGTACTTAATAAAATTATTGTTGTTTATGGTGATAAGGAGGTGATTAGAGTATCACATTTTATAGCCAACCACTGCACATGTAAAGTAAAAATAATACATTTTTTATATAAATGTACCTGGAATATACACAAGCTGTGTAAAACAGTTTGCCATAAAATCAATGCATTTATTGTTTTCTGTAGAATATTTACACATTTAAGGCTATAAGAGCCCAGTTTTAATTCCTCTTTAGCAGCAAGAACCTCTCGGCATAAGAGTGCAAACCTACTTTTAGATGTTTATTCAGAGTGGTCAGGACATATGGCCAGAGGTAGACAGCCAGTATCTGCTGTATATAAAGGGAGAAGCTGATTCAACATTTTCCATGTTTTAATGTGGCATGATAATTCTGGGAAGTTGGGATCAGAAGTACAGGAATTTTCAGAGAAGGTAACCAGTGTTTGACTTGTTGATTTTTCTTTGGTCAGAAAGGGAGAGAGAGTGCGGCTAATATTTGCCTTCGATTTTGAACGGTGTTTCGTTCTCTTGCACTCATCCATGTGTAAAAGGAAACATTTCTGCGGTTGGCTCACCTGTAGAATGTTATGGTAAAACATGGCTGATTAAACAGAACCGTTGCAAAACAGCTGCAAAGCACCAAAATCTTTATTGAAGGTTTAAATCGTTTGTTCTTTTTGCTAATTATTCCAATTCAGACTACAGTTTTCAACCCAACATAAATGAAAATAACCTGCAAGTGTGTGTTGAACATGTTTTAATGAAAGACCTAAGCAGAGTGTGTAGATTAGTAATGGATGCTGTATTTAATCTATCCCTTTCTTTGGATTTTTGTAGTTGACTCGACAGAGACTTGTGGATGCAGATGGTATCATCAACCCTGGGGCTTTTTACATCTACCTAACCGCTTGGGTCAGCAATGATCCTGTTGCGTATGCTGCCTCACAGGCCAACATCCGTCCGCACCCTCCTGAGTGGCTCCACGACCGGACTGACTCCATGCCCGAGACGCGTCTCAGCAGTAAGTCAACACGCAGAAGGGCCTTGTAGTGCACGGTAATTGGGTCTCAGCCTCAGCTTGTGTTGGTTCCGTACCACGGCTGCCACACTCTGAGTTGTGTTTACCTCTTGTGGTCTGACATATTGCTTTGTGTCCACCTCTAAGCTCAAAATGAGGTAATAGACTTTGCCGAACCAGTGCAGAGTGTGCACTTATGCAAGCTCAGGTTGCAAAGCTGAGAGCTAGGACACAACTCAGTGTTGTGCCTGCGGTTCAATGGTATAATCCTGACAACCCTGGGGCTCTTGCAAGCACACTCACACACACTTTAGTGACCCTAATCATGACACACACCCCGCTCTCATTTCTATACCACAAACAGACTGAAAATCGCAGAAACTCTGCTCTTAATTGAGTTTAGGAGAATCTTGGATGGGAAGTTGTAGGAAGCTTGTGACTGGGGAAATGTTATTGGATAAGCAGAATGAAGTTCTTTACTGTGTGAGCTCCTAATGCAAATTTTGCTGCCAAGTATTTTTAGGTGTTTTGAATTTCTTGCAGTAATTACATTTTCAGGTCTTGACCCGAATTCTCACTTGAGTTTAGTTCTGGACTTTGACTGAGCCATTCTACCACATGAATAGGCTTTGGTCTCAACCATTCCATTGTAGCTCTGGCTGTATCTTTAGTGTTGTAGTGCTGGATGGTGAACTTCGGCTCTAATCTCAAGTGTTTTGCTTCCTCTAATGGGTTTTCCTTCAAGTTTACTGCTTCTCAACTGGCCTGTGAGTTCAGGCGGACCACGATGTCTTTTTAGACTCATAGTAGTGCCAAACTCTATGCCAGTTCTGGACGATTGATGGAACACTTGATTTTATTTGGGGATTTCAGGTTGGAACATGACAAAATGTAACCTTTGCATGGCACTACATATAGACACAGAGTTGCTGAGTAATCCTTTAAAACTGCCATGTGCAGCAAAGCCTTGACAGCATAAATCTGAATAAAAACTCTATTTTTCAGCACCAAGTATGACTTCATTGCCGAGTGACAGGCAGCTATACGTGTTTGTGCATTTATATTATGCTTTATGTGGTGGTGCTGTGTTTAGGGTGTGGTAATGGCAATGATCCTGACATTGTAATTACTGTGAATCAACGTTAGTTCTGACAGTCTGCTGTGTCTGGAACTGATAGGCCCTCATTAGGCAGCCTTGGCCTCAGACTGGCCAGGTTCGAGTCAATGGAGCTCTGTTTAACCTCTACACCCCACCCCCACATGCACACAAACACACTCGCCTACAGATGTAACTTCGCTTTGAACAACAATGAATTAGGGGTAGGCTGGTTAAGATGGACCATCTTAAATTATTTCTGAAGATTTATTAAATAATTATCAGAACCTAAAGGGGACAAATGTAGTATATGCAAATGTTATTTTTCCCACTGTTGATTTTACTGGCATTCTTTAGCATTCAGTTCCTCAAAGTTCAGATTTAACCAATCTTCAAAACTGAGTCTTCCCAATGTAAAAATCTGGTGCAATAAACCTGTTGTTATAGCCAAATTGATCTTTACAAAAGCATACACAATTAGTGAAACTTTCTCTCACTGCTTTTGCGTCCAGTTCCCGCTGCTGAGCCCATCGAATACTCACAGTTCCCCTTCTACCTCAACGGGCTCCGGGAGACCCCGCAGTTTGTGGAGGCCATCGAGAGCGTGCGGGCAATCTGCACCAACTACAGCCGACAAGGTCTTCCCTCCTACCCCAACGGCTACCCTTTCCTCTTCTGGGAGCAATACGTCAGCCTGCGCCACTGGCTTCTCCTTTCCATCAGTGTTGTGCTTGCCTGCACCTTTCTGGTCTGTGCCTTGTTCCTGCTCAACCCGTGGACCGCTGGCATCATAGTAAGTGTTGATAACAAAAATACAACATAGGAAAGTATTTTAAAAAATGTGGTTTCATTATCTTGCTTAGAGATGCACTAATCTATGACATGAAAAGTTCTGAATGTTTTTAACAGCCATGGGCAGAGGTTAATTATTTCGATTTCAAGTTGTCTTTGTAAGACAGGGTTTTACTATTCTTAAAACAAAGAAAAAATTATTATGGAATAGACATTTTAAAGTCTCTTTAGCAGCTTATTTTAGCAGTTAGTTCCAATAGTGCAGCTGGTTTTACTTAAACAACGTTGTTGTGCTTATTCCATTCATTATATAAATGAGCATTAATTTTGGATATAGAGAAAATAAATAAGGCTGTTTTTTTGTACTTTATTTTTTTATTATGTCCTAATATTTTTTTAAATTGCGCCATCTTATAGGAGATGGGGTACCCATAACATGTCAGAATGGACTCAGCTGTACTCTGGACTCAGCTGTACTCCGTTTAGCCTTCCTGTTATCTGCTTAAAGTGTTGCTCTCTTATAGGATGAATAAGCTGCAAATGCATCTAAACATGTAGTAAATGCTGTTTCCTTATAAATGGCCTCTTGCATCTCTGCGCTTCCTCTGACTTCATTTTTTTTACTGAAAATTGGGCTTTTTAAGTCCGATTCCTTGAGTCATAACTTCCACGCCAAAGAGTGTTGTTGATGTAACCACAGCTTGTCAGCAATTGCATTTTGCGCATTGATGGATCGGAAAACATTGTGTCTTTTTCGTCTCCAACCGTCCAGTCACTGGCCAGGATCAGTCAAGCTGAAAATCAGCCATTTCAGCACCAGGCAATTGTTTGTTGCATCTCTAATCTTGATTTTTGTTTTATAAACAAAACAAAATAAGATTTTGGGGAAAAAACTGCTTTGAGAGTATTATGATTAAAAGACTCAGATAGAAGGGGATTCTGTGTGCTATCGTAGCCCCCGTCACCACTGTTTATCTTGTGCTGTTTTGTTAGGGCCAGTGTGTTTAGTCTAGTCCGACACTCCCAGACATCAATGCTGAAATAAATGTAGAGAGAATACAAAGTTTCTCCAGGAGCTAGTTCCAGCTCTGACCCCCATAAAAGGTCTTTAACTTGTTTCTTTCCATCCTATACTCTTCTTGTCTTATAATAATTGTCTCACCCAAGTAGTTTCCATGGACACATGCAAGCACGTAGCGTGTGTTTATATGATCAGCCATGCTGTATGAATGTATAAACTGGCAGGTCCTTAATTCACACAGAAATGCATATACAGAGCCCACTGGTTTTTCTCTCTGCTGGGTTGTACTTTGCAGCAGGCAGTTGCTAGGCTACATGAGGCTTTAAAACAAGGGAAGAGGGGAGTTCATGTTCATCCATCAGGCTTTACTAGCAACATCAAAAGCGCTGTTATGGAGAGGCATCAAGGATCAAACAGCCAGCTCCGCAACATTATAAGCTTATAGATAGTTGCTTGAGGCTGCATTGTCTTCATACAGATTGTATTGGGTTAAAATAATGTTGCCCTCCATATAAACTATATAATTATTTTAGATTTCTTTATCATGCATTTAAATAAATCTAGTCAGTTTATCCTGATAATTTAGTTTTCATAATAAATAGTAGAAATCTGACCAATCATAAGATTCAAAAATGAGCCCTGAATTTGATCCTGACGTCTTAGTATTTTTTATATTTTTCTTAGTATATTTCCCACATGTGTGTCCACATACCTCTTGTGGACACACATGCACAGAGCTACAGCCCTGCCCACACTGGGCCTCTTCAAAGGATTTAGGTCTCATGTAATTTGACACCTGTCAGCTGATATTGGTATTTACATTTAGCTCCTGCCCTGTCCTGCTTTGCTGGGGAAACTACACTCACAGAAATTTACACACATTTAGCCCGCATCTATGCTTACAATTCAAAACATCTACAAGAGACAGATTCTTATGTCTCGTTGCCTGTTGTGTACAGTCAGAGATCAGATCAACTGTAAATTTCAAGGTTTCAACCCAATTGATTTTATCATGTTTTTCTACATGTTCTCTATCCTATTGTGTAAACAGTCCGTCCATCCATCCTTCTTTTCTTTCTTCTAGATGGTTTTGCATATTCCACATTTTAAACCCAACTACTGCAAAATATCTGCCATAAATTCCTAGTAAACCTTTAAATACATACGCAAAAATCAGTTTATAGAAGAACTTTTTAGTACTGTGAAACTTTGAGTGTGTAAATACGTAGGAAGCCTGTAAAAGCCACACAGCTCGTTTTGGAAATACCAGTCCACTGTGCAATTAGTTTTGTGACTCAGCAGAAATGTTTTTAGAAGTACAATAAGTGACATCATCTTACCCTCTTTGTATTCTAACCATGTGCACTATGCTGTTTTGTGCCATTAAAAATACAAAAGAAGTTGGTCAGGAAAATAAAATTTTATGGCTGTTTCCAAACCATCCATCCATCCTTCGATCCATTTTTGATATATTGATGTAAGCATCTTAAGCGCTAATAGAATAGAATAGAATAGAATAGTCTTTATTGTCATTGTACTGGGGGGTACAACGAAATTGAGGGTGCTCGTGCTGGGCTAGCCTTACACCAAATTAGGATAAACCAAAAAAAAAAAATGCATTTAAAGAAGGGTTTCTCTTAAAACAAAGATATGATAGATGACATGTAATATACAGTGCAGAGGGCATGATATGTACAACTGAAAATACATACTATATAATATGCAGTATTTGTGCAAGGAGGCATAAGTATTAAAATATATACATATGTTACATGGCCATCATTGGATGTATGCATGGGTTCTCTCCGGGTACTCCGGCTTCCTCCCACAGTCCAAAGACATGCCTGTTAGGTTAATTGGTCTCTCTAAATTGCCCTTAGGTGTGTGAATGAGTGTGTGCTTGGTTGTTTGTGTGTTGCCCTGCGATGGACTGACAACCAGTCCAGGGTGTACCCTGCCGAACCAGTCTGGCCATTCTCCTCTGACCTCTGGCATCAACAAGGCCCTTTTCACTGGATGTTTTCTCTTTTTCAGACAATTCTCTGTAAACCCTAGAGATGGTAGTGCGTGAAAATCCCAGTAGATCAGCAGTTTCTGAAATACTCAGACCAGCCCGTCTGGCACCAACAACCATGCCACATTCAAAGTCACTTAANTCTTCCCCATTCTGATGCTCGGTTTGAACTGCAGCAGATCATCTTGACCATGTCTACATGCCTAAATGCATTGAGTTGCTGCCATGTGATTGGCTGATTAGAAATTTGCGTTAATGAGCAGTTGGACTGGTGTACCTAATAAAGTGGCCGGTGAGTGTATATTTAGAAATTTTGGACAAGTTTAGGACTTGTTTTCCTCTCAATTGTATTTTGAATGTCGATTTTTTATTAAATCCACCTCTTTTTCATTCACAGGTGCTTGTTCTCTCTCTCATGACTGTTGAGTTGTTCGGCTTCATGGGACTAATGGCAATCAAGCTCAGCGCCGTCCCTGTTGTCATTCTGATCGCCTCAGTGGGCATTGGGGTGGAGTTTACTGTTCATGTGGCTCTGGTAGGCCTATAAAAATCTTTCAAAATTTTTTTTTGCTTTTCTTGACACACTTGATGGTTTCATTTATTGAGGGAAAGACACTATCCAGACTAACATGGCCTGATGTCAAAAAGTTATCGTCTGGTTTTGCTGTATCTTGGTGTCAGCATCTGTTTTCTGTTTATTATTTCAAATTTATTTGAGTAGGGACAAGACATGAAACAATATTGCATTTGAACTAAACCCCTGTGCTGTCTACAGGCCCTTTAGCCAAAGGCTAATTCACAGGCCCAATCCCTGGTTAAGCTTTTAGAAGTTAAACTTTTAAACTAATGATACAAAGAAATCTATTTAAAACTAACATTAAAAAAGGATTTCAATCAGGAAGTTAACTTGTAAAACTATTACAAAGATACTTATATAAAACAGTGAAATAATACAATGAAGAAGAAAATAAACAAGTTACTTAGTTCACTTTTGTAGTTCACTTTTGATGTTAACTTTAAACGCTTGTTTGGAAGAAAATATCACATGGTTCAAAACTGATTGGCTAGTTTTGCCCCAGTCGGTTGCACAACAGGAAAGATGTGACAAAATTAATGCATGCAAAAAATATTTTGCCGCATGTACGGGCACACGTAAGCTTATCAGAGGAAAGCATTTTAGATTTTTTTTTTACAGCTAGAAACTTTCCTAATATGACCTTCAAATTTAGGTTGGGGATATTTTAAATCATCTAAGTTTTGGATTTTTTTGTTATTGATTAACACAATACAATTTTAGACTTTTTGAATGATTGAGAAACACATTGAGACCATTTTGGTACA
Organism: Characodon lateralis; assembly: GCA_036250325.1. Classification (NCBI taxonomy): domain Eukaryota; kingdom Metazoa; phylum Chordata; class Actinopteri; order Cyprinodontiformes; family Goodeidae; genus Characodon; species Characodon lateralis. The sequence continues at coordinate 9,853 of JAHUTJ010016618.1, forward strand.
ATTAAGGAACAGAACATGATCCTTAAACCACTGTGAGACTCCCATAATTTCCCTGTTCAATACCTCTGTGGCCTGCTGTGGAGTCTTTAAAGTTACATATATGACAGCATCATCTGCATAGTGTTTGCGATACCTAGAATGTTTGCCTCACTCTGCTTTGCAAATTGTTTTAATTAGGCCATAGTGGTAGGATTTCAACTAGTTAAAGTCATGGCACAGCATCTCGGTCAGATTTAAGTCCAGACTTTAACTAGGCCACTCTAGAACCTTCACTTGGTTTGTTTTTTTGCTATTCAGAGGTGGACTTGCTGGTAGGCTTCGGATAATTGTCCGGATGCCTAACCCAAGTGCACTTGACCTAGAGGCCATGAACTGATAGATAGACATTCTGATTTGGGATTTTCTTCTATAGTTTGGTTTATCAGTCACACCAAGTTTTCCAGATCCTGCAGCAGCAAAACAGCCCCAAATAATCATTTTTGCATTGTTAGCCCACTGGATATTTTCCAAAAGATCTTGCAGATCATTAAGATATTTTATGGCAAATGTGAGATGGGCTTTTGTTTGGTCAGCTGTGATTTAGGTCTTGGAACTCTCCCTTGGATGTCATTTTTGCCTAATCTCTTTCTTATTGTTCACCTCATGGATGAGTGGTCATTGCACTCTTAGAGTCATTTTGACCGTCCAGACACTCCTGTGAAGGCCCACCACTGATTTATGTCTTCTCTATTTGTGGATAATGGCTGCCACTGTGTATTGCTGTTTTATTTATTCATGTTATCAGCAAAAAAACAAAATCAGAAGAAATTTGTAAGGGGACAAATTTTCACAGCAGTGTATATCATTGACAATACCGAATGTTTTGTCAGTCCAAGTAATTTTTCTTCCATAAGTGGCCCTACCAATAAAAAAAAAGATTTAAATTGCATGTTTGTATTTTAGGCTTTCCTGACAGCCATAGGGGATCACCACAAACGGGCAGTGCTGGCACTGGAGCACATGTTCGCTCCGGTGCTGGATGGAGCCTTCTCCACATTACTGGGTGTCCTAATGCTTGCAGGCTCTGAGTTCGACTTTATTGTCAGGTGAGTGCAAAAACATGTCATAGGATTGCGCATAAAGGTTATCGTATGGCAGTTATGTTGTGTCCATAGTCTGTTGAGACCATGTCTAAACCTGTATGGTGCAGGAATGTACCCGAGACACCATTCATGCATGACGGCCTCTTTGTGTCCTCCTCTATCAGTCTTTTTGTTTTACACCCGTATCTGCACTGCATGCTCTGTTTCTATGGACAATTTTTTTCCCAGATTGAGAGACCTTTTTATGTCTATTGTTGAATGAAGATCTCCCTGAAGCTTCACAAAAAATATTTTTGTCCCTATCTTCCCCCATGCTTATGTCCTGTCTTTGCTCTTTATTCTGTTCAACCCCCCACCCCCCCACCCCCATTGGCCTTCATGCTTGACATTTTGAAGTTAAGTATTGAAAGATGAATCTTAAGATCAGAAGAAAGATAAGGATAGTTTTTATTTAACAGTTCTGAATCGGTAGAGGACAAGGAGAGAATTTAATTCTCTTTTATTTTTCTTTACAATAATAATAGGTGGGGGTAAAGCAAAGACAAGCTGTTAAGTCTCTTTTTTGATAGCCTGGTTTTAAGCATGGAATTACATTCTCAATGGACTATTATGGGAATTTTTCTCTAATTGAATAGGCTCAATGCACTCCTTGCACTTGACTGTACAAATTTTTTGACCTGCTCCTTTAAGAGCTGGGAGCACTGAACTCCATCTGATCTGCAATTACACAAACCATGCTCACGTATGTACATGCCAGCAATTACGCACAGTTTCTTATATACAGACACACACATACACACACAATCATGCTCCCTGACCCTGTAATCATTGGGGTCAATGATGGCTTACCTGTACGTTCACACATACACACTTGTGTCCAACTGCACAAACTCTGGAAGCCAACGGACCTTTGCTCCTCACCTCTAGCGGTGTGCTCCACTCTGGTTTCTGCCCCGGTCTGGCAGCCTCCATCTAAAGGTCCTGCTGTTGTAAGAGCAAACAAAGCAGCGACCCAACACAGTGCAATAACAACAGGGCCCTGGCTGGAATTTTTCTGCTTGTGCCGAAATAAATGTTTCCCTGACTTTCTCCATCAGACTTGTGAATGTTTTCATTGTAAGCAGCCCGACAGGGCTCTCCGCTTGGTATAAGGGCTGCATGCATGCATATGTACAGTAAATGTGATTCCAGCAATGACATAGCTTCTACCAGTGCTGGTGGTTTAGATTGATTTACAATAATGGTTGTGATGTGTACTAAAAGTAGAAGATGAATGCTTTACAATTGTAAAAGTGCATTTGTGTTGTTGGAGCTTTACCAGAAAGAAATGACGGTAGGTGGATTTTAGGTATTATGCATTAGCTGAAAATGTCTACCTCAAATTGGCTCTCTGGATGCAAAGGTTGAACCCCCAATTGAGTAAGCATTTGAATGAACTAATCCATCTAGCATCCTCTTTCTATAAAGGTAATTATAGCAGCAAGTTCATTACTTGCATAATTTATTGTTGTTTGTGTAAATTAATCACCTATTTATTACCTATTTCACTGTGTAGAGTTTCTTTCCTTTCCTCTGTACTTCCATTCTTCCTTTCCTCCCTCCCTTCCTCTCTTATGTCCTTTCTTCTTTTTTCTTTCTTTCTTCTGCTTTCTTATACCTTGCTTCATTCTTTGTGTCTTTCTTTCCTTCTGTCATTCTTTCATTCCTTGTATCCTACCACCATTCCTTGTATATTTAATCTTGCCTTCCTTCCTTTGTGGTGTCCTATCTCCCATACTGGTATATTACCTTGTCATTCTTCCATTCCTTTCTGGTTTCTTTCCTTCACTAATTTCTCATGTCCTTTTTACCTTTTTTGTGTCCTTCTATCTCCCCTTATTTCCTTGTGTCATACCTCTCTCTTTTTGTTCTTGTTTCCCTCCCTCATTTTGCCCTTCCTTTGTTGTGTCCTACATCCTTCCTCCAATTTTCTTATATTACATGTGACCTTTCATCTTTTCTTCCTTGTGTAATTCGTTCCTATCTTTGTGTTCTTCTTCTTCCCCTGGTGCTTCTTTCTTCCCTTACCTATTGCCTCTTGTCCTTTCTTTCTTTCATTCCAGGTGTCCTTCCTTCATTGTGTCCTACATGCCTCCTTCTGTTCTTTCCTTCTTCCTTGTTTTTTGCCTTCATTCAATTTTTGCTTTCTTTATTCCTCTCTTCCTTATGTCTTCCTTGTGCCCTACAAACATTCCTTCCACGTGTCCTTAAGTCTGTCCATCCTTCATTTCTTCCTTTGTTCTTTCCTTTGCTCCTTCCTTGTTTCCTTTCCTCCTTCCTTCCTTCCAATTAATGTTTTTGCCGGTGCCATATTTAAAACCAGTCGACTGTAGACAATATCTGCCTTAAATTTGTTGTGAATCTTCTATTTGTAAATGACAGAAATCTGAAAAAAGGAGTCAGGAAAATAGGGAATTTGTTTTGAAAAATTTATTCCCTTGCTTTTATGACATACGTCAGTACAATGCCTACAATCAATATATCACAACCACTAACAACCACTGAGTGTTCCTTTCTCCAGTAATTGAAATATATTTAAAAATTAACTTAACAAGTATAAGCATATTAGAGCTGCAGAATATATTGAGAAATGTAGAGCGAATGTCATAACTGAGCAGCTGTGAAAAACACTCCTGAATAACTAAATGCGGGACTAATCTCACTCCAACGTTCACTTAAAAGTTGGCAACCCTGTCTAAAACAGGTATGGATGGAGGCTTTGTATATTGTAGCAAACACTACAATATCATCTGTATATCACACAAACACATCAGAACCTCAGGTGATCTACCATTACTCAAAAGTAAAACATTGAACATCTAGGTGTCCTGACAGCGTCTTTTGACGTGGCCAATGAAAAGGAGAGCTCTTCCTTATGTAAAGGCTTGGTTTGAGCGAGGGCAAGGTTTAGAGTGGAGAGTGTGGGGTCTTACCTGATACATACAGATTTAATTAGACGGGGGATTGTGGAGTGGCCGGGAATTTCACAGGAGCTTAGCTGGACGGAAGGGAGTGAATAAGATGGAAAGAAAAATAAAAAGATTGAAGGAGAGAGGCCAGGGAAGGGTGGTGCTCTCAGGGTTCCCTTCTCTTCATCCAAAAGTGTTTAAATGCTATACCCTTCACTTCATTTGTTTGCCTCTCTCTCTCTTTTTTAAACCAGAGAGGAAAGAGAGGCCCCTGTCCTTTTGTGCCCCCACCCCACTTTATACCCCGATGTCCTCCCTCTTCAACCTCCTTTACCCCCTCCGTTCACATTCCTCTTTGCTTTGTTTTCCCCATGTTTGCTTATACACCACACACCCAAGAGAGAGTGCCCTCACCCCAATACCCCCACCCCCAGTCTCCTTTTTCCTCTTTTATTCCTGTGCCTTTGAATTAACCAGCTCTAGCTAATTATGCTTCCCCTTTCTTTTCTCTCTGTGGCTTCTTTAAAACTAACCCTCTTTGCCAGGACTTAGACACACACAAGGTACCTTTCTGTTCTGCTCCTTAGAACTGCAGTGCATCCCTTTGCTAGCTGTGGGGGGGTTTGTACATGTGTGTTTTGTTTGGGGAGTGGCTGGTGTCTTTGTGGAAGTATTATTTTGGGCATTTGTGGCAGTTGAACCTGAGCATGTCTCCCCACGTATAAACACTTGTGGTCTTTGCAGGTATTTTCGTTGTTTCTTCGTGTCTGTCGTCGTTGGTCTGAGTAACCCTATGCGTATGCTGTTTTTGGCAGTGTCATGCATTTTGCCTCATGTTTGTTTTTACTGTATTTTTAGAAAATGTTTTAGGGAGCCAAATAAATGGTAAATGCTGTTTTTCAGCATTTGAGAAAGTTTAGCACTTTTACTTACATTTTTTTAACTTTTTCATGTGTGTTTTGTATTGCAGGTATTTCTTTGCAGTGTTAGCCATCCTGACAGTTCTTGGAGTACTGAACGGATTGGTCCTTCTCCCAGTATTACTCTCATACTTTGGACCTTATCCAGAGGTATGATCTCAAAAACGGAAACCTCAATTAGAATGCAATTTTGGTCAACCAGGCTTATTGTGTTGATATCAATATAGCGTAGGGATGTAACAAACAACCAGCTCACAAGACTGGATCACATACAATATTGGTTTCATGAGCACATTATAAGATTTAGCCATATTTTAGCCATATTGTTTTCTTTATGTTGCACAAAGTAAATCTTCACTCACCTATCCAAATCATTCATTTTAGGTTTTCCAATATATAAAATCCAGCACCTAGCCATGCAGACTGCCCATATAAACACTATCAGTAGCTCAATAAATTCCAGTGGGGTACCATGATTGGAGGTCACCTGTTATAAATCTGTCATGTAATTTCCTCGCTACTAAATGCCCCTAGTTAAGGTCTAACTTGGGAATAATTAGAGCTAGATTTTGAACCAGTCCTTCTTGTCCAACAACAGTGTCTGACCTCACAAATGTGATTCTGAAGAGAATATTCAGGAATTCCACAAAATACCCTGTGAAACCTTGTGGAAATCCTTCCTAAAAGAGCTGAAGCCATTATAGCCACAAAAGGCAAGCCAACATCAAATTAAACTCTATGGATTAAGAATGGGATGTCACTCAAGTTTAAATGTGCGCAAAGGCAGGCGAGTGAATACTTTTATACCAAATAGTGTACCCTATTTTCTTGGTGAAATTTGTCTTGGACTTCAATGTGCTGCGCTTAGTAGTTAGTCACATATTGTATACCAGTAAACAATCTGATGAAGATGAAGTGGATCAGTTACTATTTTCATCTTAGCATAAGTATCTGCTCATTTATAGACTAAAAGGGCTTAATGTCAGACCCCCATATCGTGACTGTTAACCAAACAAGTTAGTTAAACCTTTGGTAGTTCAGTTGTTCCCATATCATGCCAGCATCCTATGTCCTTTACAATTAACCAATAATGGTTAGTGAGTCCCTGTATTCTCAGGTATCAAGGGCTTTGTTGTCTAATATAACTGAGTGCTGTCAGCCAATTTATTTAGTTGACTCTGTCAAGTACTCTCCTCTGGGTTTCATAATGATAGCTTACAATTTTCACTTTACTGGAATCAAATGCTAACAGTGATTGGATGATGTTTTACAGTACAGACTTCATGTTCATGAAAAATATATGGAGATCTTTTGCAGCAAGATATTGTTACAGCTCTACTAAAACCTCATGAGAATAGTCTTTGTTGAACAGAAAAACAGATTTTATTAATAAAAAAGTGACTAAAAGATGTCCAAAAACTGATTTGCTTTTTCGTTTTCATCCTCTTGTTGGTTAGGTTTCACCAGCTGATGGCCGTAGTCGATTACCTACGCCCTGCCCAGAGGCCCCTCCTCGAGTGGTTCATTTCTCGGTCCGTCCTCACCAAACCTCTGGACCCGTCACAAACGCAGGTGCTGCCACGGATTCATCAGACTCGGAGTACAGCTCTAATGCTACAATGTCTGGAATTAGCCAAGAGGTGCAGAACTACAACCTTTATACACACAGAGGACAAACTCAAACAGAAGAGCAGCACAACAACCTCCGAACCACCAGAGGAAGAGCGTCCCGGACAGAGGAGGAAAGGAGAGCAGGGTCAGGACAACGGTGTTCACCAAGACAGCAGTCTGACCCCCCACCCTATAATGTGTCTTCGGTAAGGAACTCATGCAAACATTTTTTTTTCTTTGCATGTGTCAGACTTTTAAAATGAGTATCACTCATTGCAGTTTGTTCCTTCTCAGGGTTTTGATTCTGGGTTCCAGCACGGCATTACTCAGCGAAACGGCAGCAGGGACCCCAGGGGCCAGCAGCACTGGCAGGCCTCACCCCCAGCCCACCCGCGCATTGACGCTTTTGAAACTGCTACCGAGGCTGGGAGCCACCACGGCTCTCGCAGCTACAGAGAACATTCAGCAGGCCACAGTGCCCACTCCTCCCACAACTCACAACCTCATCATCACCAACAGCATCATCACCACCTCCCGCACCAAAACACCAACAATGCTCCTTTTTGTCAGCCTATTACCACAGTGACGGCATCAGCCTCGGTCACTGTAGCCGTTCACCCTGCCCCATTCTCCGGCCAAGGTCCAGTTTCCTCCTTCCCAGAATACACTGCAACAGACAGTTACTGCCCATCGGGGCCACAGGAGCCAGAACCAGCCTTTCAGGACCCTCACGTGCCTCTGTACACCCACACAGGGACTAGGGAGGCCAAGGTGGAAACTGTTGAGCTCCAAGATTTGGAATCGGAGGCAGCTGAGAGGAACCACAGCAGACGGGCAAGCTGAGGTGAGACTTGAGCTCCTCCAGTAGGTTCATAGGCAGTTCTGTTTCATATATAAAATTGATTTAATCACAGACAGATCATAAAAGAATATTACTAGAAATGCACAGAGAAATCAATAAGTAACCAGAACCAGTTTACTTTCATTTAGTGAACACACAATACCTTAGTGTTGCTAATACCTGTTTTTCATTCACGGTTCCAGCACCGCATGGCTTCACTCCGCTCTACTCAGCACAGAACTTGTTGTTTTCATTGACAGCTGGCTTCAAGCTTCAAGCCTTATCTCCAGCCGTCAGCATCATGTGCTGTGCAAAGTAAAATAAGTGAGGTAGCGGAGCCCAGACCAACCTCACCTCAACAACTTGTGGCACGATGGCCAAAAATGGTGTCAATGATTTTGAACCACCGCCCTGGCTTTCAGTTTGAGCCTCTGTGGCCATTGTGGTCCTTAATATTTTTATAGTCACTCTTGAGTTTTTTTTTAGCTTTCCCGGCACTGCGGTGTGCGGTAAAATCTGTGGCTTATCTGTCTCTCCTCTTCCTTGGCAAAAACTTTTTCATGTCGTTGGCATTCGGCTGACCATGCTCATGGACAGTCATTGAACAGCAGTCTGTTCAAATCTCATTTCAGCCCTGCTCAGCCACAATGATACCTGCTGACGAGCAGGCACCAAGAAGGCCAGTACCGGGCCTGAAAAGTCAGTAATGGCAATGGTTGCAAAATGGGCTAAGTGGAGTGAAGCCTGCCAAAGTAGGGCATAGGTTGAGCACAACACTCTTTAGTGTGGAAGTTGTTTCTGAAGGAATAAGACTCAAAGCTATAATGTATGTGTATCAATGAGGCCTTTAAAATTAAAGTCAAATGAGGCTCAGACATGTTGAGGCACATCTACGGTTTATTTAGTTTATTTGCTCTGTTTAATCATGTTGGGCTTTTGGCCTCTTGTTAAACCTGCTGGAATTAGAAATAAAGAAACATTTTTTGAAAATGTCAGAGTTAATACATACAATTTTTAGTAATGCCGGTCTTGCCACACACTAATTACAGTTTAAAATTTCAACTGGAATAATTTTGTCTTTTTTGTAACCTATTAAAATGCTGTTTTCCCAGCGACAGTTCTCTCTCAAACACACACAGTGTGACGTCACCTCTGCTATTGTTTTTGTATTTTTCCAATCTCTGTGAGCATTGCAAAGTTTTACAGAAAACAGAGATTGGAAATTGGCCAGAAAATTAGGAGATCTTTATTTTAAAGGGTTTGTTTAACCCTCCCGTAGTCCTGGCTAAGCGCTAGTACAGAGCAAGGCAGCTGTCACGGGAAGCGCCAGAAAGAACTGTACACGGGATTGCTCTGACCCCCGCAGGACCAAAAATCTAGGGCAGTGGTTGGAAATGTGATGTGGAGGGATCCCTGCAGCCCGGCGTGTGGGAAAACCACAAAAGAGACGGGAAAACTCCAGTAGCGCACATGCGCATACCCCCCCCCCCCCCAAGGACTGCAGGAGGGTTAAAAGTAGCAGCCTCAAGGGGCATTTAGTTTTCCTTCTTGAAACTTACTAAAGCTTTTGTACTTCACTTAAAAACAGTGTGTTGTTGATACAGTGACCTATCAGAGCTTATGTATGGAGCAATTACAGATTTGAAAAATCAATTCCCTGTTTTTTAAGCAGCCAATCACAAATCAGTGTCCAAACTAGATAAAATTGTCCGATTCTAGTCGCCAGCCTAATTCTGTATGCATCTTAAATAACAGTAAAATCACTGACTTACTATCATTGTAAAACACTTGACCATTCAGCTTAATCCACTTACAATATACTCTCAATGTTTTGTTTTCTCCCAGCTCTGGAGAAGAGAAGCAGTATGGCCAAAGATGGACTCCCCTGTCTTACTAAGAAGCTGACCCAGCTTGGCACAGCCCCACCTTTGACCCCACGTAGCGTAAAAGCTTGCCAGTGTTGCCATAATGGTGCTCAATGTTACTGTAACACGGTGGACTATTGTTTTAGATATTTCTAGCTATATTTAAAAGATCTATACATATGTAAATATAAACAAATAGTAAATATAATTTTTAGAACCTCTACAACTCCTACTTGTTAATAGACTGAGGCTGTTATTGTATATGTTGTATGTGTGTGTGTGTGTGTGTGTGTGTGTATACTCTGATTACTGTTCACTTATCTGTGGATCTGTGCCAATAGGAAGCTCAACGTAGGACAAACATACCTGTCAGCATTCACAGTTGCTGCTCGGAATTTTATTTTTTTAATACTAATGTACATTTTTAACACTATGCAAATCTTTTTTTGGACAGAACAGAACAAGTTACCTGTCTAGGTAAGTGCGTGCGTGTGTGTGCGTGGGAGGGGTGTTTTGGGTTGTGTAAAGTGGAACAACCCCATTCACCAGATACATCCTCAGTACAGACTAACATTTACACTCATTTAAAACATGAGGGAAGCTGTTAGAATCATCCAACAAAGCTATGGTACATTTATTTGTTTGTGTGTTTTTATTATTGTATAAAGGTACGCTTGTAAAACTATAAATTTTTTATTTTATCACAAACCTGTGGTAGATATGAAACAATTACTGTTTTAACTCGACACGCTATGCGTGCTATTTAAAATGAGTTGGTATGAAGACATTTTAAGTTGTTATAATTTTTTTTTTTTTTTACTTCTGGCCTTGAAACTTGTTTCAGCACTCAGCTCTGTATCACTGTCTGTTAGGACTGGTTGTATTTTACTGTAAGAGGTTTTATGATGTTAAAAAACCCTGGCAGGCTCAAACAGGTTCTGAGCAGCCTCACAACCCACCTCAGAAATGAACTCTTACCTTTTATAGGGACCTTCACGTTACTGATTCTGGAACAGGGTCAAAAAAGAAACAAGGTGCTACCTCTGCACCCTATATTGTGGCTTTGTCTTGTGGATAAGCTATAGCTCAGACTGTAATACTGTATGACCCGACTCAAAATAGCACTTGACTGCGTATCATTCACAGGAATATATCTTGCTTGAAGTAGCTCTTTCTGTCCATCCAATAAGCTAGACAATGCAGCCTGCAAAGGGCTAAGACCAATAAGGCCTCATATGTGTGTTTGTGTGTGTATTGGTTCTCTTCACAACTCTGGTCCTTTGCCTGCATCTGAGGGCCCCTGTTTTTTAATGACAGTAAAGACAACTGGTCCTAGTTTGGCCACAGCTGTCCCCACTGACCTCAGCTCTTAAAAATCCACAACATAAGGCCATGACACTAATTGGACATCTCCCCTCAGCTGCTAAATTGCACAAGCCTGAGCCTTATGAGGGTGGAAGGTGGGGGAGGACGGGTCGGGTCAGTTTTTTGCACCTCACCGCCCCCTCTCTTCACCAGCTACGGCCGGTTTGTGCCTGCATGTGTCAGTGCCAGCAGGCGTACCTGTAGCCTCCATGGGCCCCTTTGGTCTCCCTCTACAGCAACCTTTTTTTATACTCACGCTCAGTCTCCAACACTCGTAGGTCTTTTCTCCTCCTGATCACTGAGCTGTGGTGGTTCTCAAAGCCATACAAACCTCTGTTGAAATATCAGGTTTTTGTGATATGAAAATTCAGGCCGTGATATGTAATTTTAAAACTTTATATTCATATAATGTGACATGCATCCTGTATATTTCAACTAAAGAAAAACAAACTAATTTGTATGTAGAGAAATAACACAGCGCAATTACCTGGTGACATAAACCAGTACTTTGTCAAAACAGCTTTGATTCATTTTTAGTATTCAGTCTTCTTTGGCAGGGATCCTTCATCATCCCAACATCTTGACCTGGTAATTGTTTTGCACTTTGCTTGGCAAAAGCTCCTCAAATTTATCATATCAAGCAGACATTTCTTCCCCCTTTAGGTGATCCCTCAGATTTTCTGTCGGATTTAGTTCTAAGCTCTAGTCATGCTGTTGCAAAACTTAAATTTTCCTCTTATATAGTCATTCTCTAGTTGATTTGGTGCTTAATTCATCTTCAGCCTTCTTTTTGGTACCTTTAACAATTTTTTCCACCGTGCTTTAAAAAAACAAAACAGAAATCTAACCCCAGATACTGCCGCCACCATTTTTCGTTGTGTATGGAGTTCTGTCTGTGATGTTCCAAAAGTTCAGTTTTGGTTTCATCAGACTGTAACATATTCACCCACAAGATTTTAGGTGATTTTAGCCAGGTTAGACAAAGTTCTTCAGTTTTCAGGCCTACTCCTTAGTTTAGACTTCTAGTGAATACAGGTGATTGCAGTCACATGTAGAACACAGACAATACTCATTGGTTATTCCTGCAGCCCATTAGTGTTGCTAGTGGGATGCTTGGCACCCTCTAAATTTATCGTCTTTTCATTAGTTTTGAAGAAATGTCCAGTTATTGTAATTTCTCTGCTGTCCCGTTTTTCTCAAACTCCTGTGCTATGGTGTATAGTTAATGCTATGAAATTTGTTTACAACCTTCTCCTGAGTAATGCCTTTGAACAATGAGAACATTTGTATGCTTTGTAACCTGCAAACTGTGGCGTTAGCTAAAGAAGGTGAACTGAAGAAGACTGGATGCTAAAACTGAAAGAAAATACAATTTAAGAAAGTATTAGTTTTATGGTGTGCACATTTATGCAGGCAGGTTGTAATAGCTTTTTATTTTTTTTTATATTTTTTTTCCTTAAAGAACATAGTTTTTCCCTTGAATTGCAAGTATGTGTCAATTTAAATAAGGAAACATTTTTGAAAATATTTATTAAAGTCTCATCTTTTCACATCATAAAAAACAGGCATTTTAACAGGGGTGTGTACAATTTTGAGAGCCACCGTACATCAGCTGCATGCCTGAAATTGGTTACTTTCTTTGCTTCTTTTAGTTTTTTGTTTTTTTTCCTCCCATTTGTCACATTGGCAGCAGCGGAGAGAATCATAGCTGGCAACTAGTTTATTCATTTCTCTGTTTGTACTTTGCTTTGTTCAATTTCGATATTTATATTTTTGTAATATAAAAATCTGGTGATCTTTTATTGTTAAAATGCCAGTGGATAACAAAATGCAGGGATTTCTATGTCTATTGAAAAAAAAAAACACTATTACAGCAATGTTTTTTTACATTAGTGGAGTTGATCTGTATAAAGTGCTTACTAATGTTAAATAGGAAGAAAAAGAGTATATAACATTGTTTGTTTTGTACACTACAGATCTCATCATAGCTCTTAGGGGATTTTAAAAGGAAAAAAAATCTGACTTTTTCAGACTGCCATTTTTTTGGGGGTCACGGTTGGCGTGGATTTATGCTGTTTTTCAGTTACAAAGATAAATGTATGCCATATAATTTATTTATATGAAAATTTATTTTTGTAGTGTACATAGTAGTTGTCAAGCTATTTGACAGAAGTATATTTCTAAAGAGTTTATTATGTAATGATATACCATAAGAAAGAAAAAAAGAAAGGTGCACACTTTCATTGCTAACTGTTGTGTGAGACAACATGGCCGCCTCCCCTTCAGTATTATGTTCCGATCCTTGGAGAGAGACAGCTGTTTCTATTATCAGAAGATAGCCATGAAAGTAGGATTTTGTACTCGCTCTCTAAATATTAATGTTCAAACACTGATAGAATTCTAACAAATGAAAATATAACTTATTTGTCTCTTTTGTTCATAACTTTAATAAATGGAAATTTAAAAAGAAAACTTTGGTCTGACTATTGTTTCATTGACCCTCTCTTCCTACCTTTATCCTCTTTCTTGACATCTGGTCTCCTGCCCCTGCAGCCCTCCCTCAAAGCCCACCCAGCTCCGCCCCTGCAGCTCCCTCCTCCACTCACTATTTTCTATGATTTTGATTGACAGCTTTATAGACTGCAAGGAAATTGGTTGTAGTTACAATACAGCTGGCCTGTTCAGAGTAATGAGAAAGGACATGTGGTCCTGAGCTTAGTGCACCAATGGTGCAGCAAGGAGGGGCTTGTCAGCTGCATGGGTGGCAAAGAAGTGGTTGTGGGGACGAAGCTTTAGCTGAGCTGCAAGAAAGCATCACAATCGAGATACAAATATGCGTTAGTTTGTTAAATCTGCTTGCATGGAGAAATTGACTGACCCTGGATCAGCTTTAAGAGGAAAGCGTTAGGCATGTAGTTATCTTTTAAGGCCAATAAAAACACCAAATTCTGCAAATGTGTTTGCGGACCAAAGTACTCGGATGTTGTGCATCATGTTTTGAACTTCTCTAACAAGACTTTTTTATGCTGTTGTTTTTATACTGTTATTTTTTCTAATACCTAGAGACTCTTACGAATGCATTCCTAGTCGTCGAATTTTTTTCACACTTCAATGTATTTCATTGGGATCTTATGTGATAGACCAACTCAAAGTAGTGCATGTTTATAAAGTAGGTTGTAAAATGTTTCAATGTGCTTTGATATGTAATCAGCCCCCCTGAGTCAATACCTTGTAAAGCCACCCTTTGTTGAAAGTCTTTCAGGGTATGTCTCTTCCAGCTTTGCACATCTGGAGATTAAAATGTTTACCCATTCTCCCTTTGCTCAATAGCTCAAGCTCAGTCAGATTGGATGGAGAAGGTCCACAAAGATCAATTTTTAAGTCTTCCCACAGCTTCTTAGTTGGACTTGGCTCTGGACTTAGGCTCTGCCATTTCAAAACATGAATATGCTTTGATCTAAACCATTCCATTGTAGCTCTGCCGGCATGTTGACGGTCATTATCCTGCTGGAAGTTAAACCTCCAACACAGACTCAAGTTTGTTCAACCTCTCCAGGTTTGTTTCAGGGATTGCCCTGCATTTAGCTGCTTCCATCGTCCCATTTACTCTAACCAGTTTCCCCGTCCCTGCAAAAGAAAGGCCCACAGCACAATTATGCCACCATCATGTTTTGCTATTGAAATGGTGTGTTCAAGGTGACGAATTTTGCTCTCAAGTTATCTGAGCTCCTTCTTCCACAAGTTTGCTGGATCATTTACATGACTTGTGTCAAACTGCAAGTTAGACTTTTTAGGATTTTCTTTCAGTCAATAAATAATGCTCCTCTTGCCTGTCTTGTCAGTGTAGATGAACGGCCATTTATGGGTATGTTTGCGGGTGTGCAATACCTTGAAAGGCGGTGCTTCAGAAGTTCAAAGCTTGGGATATTGATATAAATTTTAAAAATATATAAAATATATATAGAAATAGAAATTTCTCCGCTACTTTGTCCCTTTCCAGTCAGCTGTGTTCCTTTGTGTTCATGTTGCTGTTTGTTCATAAATGCTTTCTAACATACCTATGATTTCTTCACAGAACAGCTGGATTTATACTGAGAAAATAAATCACAGACAGATGGCCTCTTTTACTTCTAAAGGCAGTTCGTTGCGTTTTATATTGTTTAGGATTATCAGAGCAACGTGGAAAATAATGCACAACATACATTTCAGATTTTTATTTTCTAAAAAAATGTGAAAAACATCTGTCATTTTTCTTCAAAATTATGTGCTATTTTTGTTGTGGTCTACTACATAAAATGCATACACATTTAACATTTGACAAAATTTGAAAAATCTCCACGGGTTATTAATGCTTTAGCAGAACACTTTATATTCTTACAAAAGCAGAGGACGTCCGAAAAATGAATGTGCCCACCCAAAGCTTGCTTCTAAGAGACATGGTTCATTGAGTTGTAATGTTGTTAAGATCTCTTTCACCAGCACTCCCCTCATCTGTTTGAGGACCCCGGGTCACCAAACCAACACACCCCCCTCCAAAAGGCCCTGCCTTAGCCTTTAACCCCCCCCCCCCTTACCTCTTGTTTCCTCACAAACACATCTGCACACACATACACACACCCTTGAGCTCCCCTCAAATTCTGAAGGGTGCTTCACTGAGGCTAACAAGCACAAGGTTGTTAATGAATAAGTGTTTCCGGTACCTGTCCTTTAAGCCAACAGAAAGGGTGTTGGAAAGATTGGGGAAGCATAAAAGTGCGGCCAATTAGGAAGTTTATTCCCTTCTGGACTAGTGGATTGTTAACCATGGGTCTCTGCCCTGCTTGGTTGACCACAGAGCGGACATTCAGCTTAGCTTGTCTTCCTTTTTTGTAACTTTTTTTGCTTTCTTTGCTTCCTTATCTATAACCTGCATTTGTAAATGCAATTATAGAAAGGGATTTCCTGCTTTTTGTGTTTGGCTCCCTCTATTCCATCCATCACCCCCCAATTCTCTACATCGCTCACTTATTTCCTGAAAGGCTTGTCCATCATCACATGCCGGCAGAGTTAAGCCCTCCAAGTGTATACTCTCCTCCACATGAATGATTGCTCTGTTGACATGACTGCACGGGACACACACATGCATGCGCGATCACTGCTGCCAAATCCAGAGCCTGGTTTGCACATTCTTTATGAACAGGGGAGCTTAAGAATAAATCTGCAGGAAACATCACATGATGTGTTGATGTGACTCCAGATCTAGACTAATAAGGGGTTTTACCTATGGGGGCTTTAGAGACACCTTGAAAAGCATTCAACCATGAACCTGCTTTTGCTTCTGTGTCTGTACGTCTGTGCACAACAACTGCTTAGGAACAAGTACTTCTAGCATGATTGACGTCAAAGCCGCGGGAGTTTGTAAATAGCCGACTTAAGTTGCAGAAACTGCCTGCATTGACAACAAAAGCTGTGTGTTTTAGATGCTACTGGGCTTAAAACCTTTATTTTCTACATTAAAATGCACAGCTGAAATCAGACTATTACATGTACTGTGTGAAAGGACACAAAGCCGTTTCTTTTTCACACTAAGTTTTTCTAATCTTAGGGCATTTAGGATTACAAAAACTGTTTTTATTTGCCAAATGCCAGAATAAATGGCAAGATATTTTTTTAAACTTAAATTTTGAAATTTACATACATTTACTAAGTGTACAACTGCATTTTGTACACAAAACCCATCTGTTTTCTGAATGGTATGATTGCTGAACATTCCCATGCTGTTTATGTTTGCATGTAATTATTTGAACAGTTGGATGTGGTTTCTTCAGGCATCTGCTCATTGTGCTCATGGATGAAGGATACTTGTGCAGGTTCACAGTTCTCTTTCTAATATCCTGGCTAATTTTCCCACAAGGAAGCAGTGTGTTTTCAGGTGTTACCTTAAAATGTATCCACGGCTATTTCACCGCTTAAAACAAATGTAAATTAAATCAGAAGCATACAAAGTCATGACACCATCATCCAGGCTGTGACACTATCATCCAAGTCATAATAATAACTTTAGTTCACTTAATGTAAATAAAGGTTCAGAATAAGTCTAGCAGCTCTTCTTTGAATGGACATGAAGTTCTAGAGCATCAAAGTAGATGGTTTTTGGAAAGTTTCCTACATTAATGGTGTTTGGTCCATTTCTGGGACTCGTTTAACTCGGCTGCTTGTTTTATTCCCCGCAGCGAGACTTTCTTCTTCCAACAACAGCAGTTCTGAACAAGTGGAGTGCCAGGTCCCCCGTGGCTGGACTTACATAAGCTGGGCTTAAAAAGAACTGTTCTTCATGCTACAGTGCTGCCTAATAACATGAGAATGATGTAAAGTAAATATTTGTGAAATTTGATGTATTATATAGAGAGAAGCAATGCAGCTGTAATTTCAGTACATGGCTTTTTTTTTTCCATATTTAGACTTTGATAGCTTTAGCAGTTTTACTGGGTCCTCCTTAACCGATCTTCACAAAACCAAAACATCAACTCTTGCTGCTCTTCATAGGTTCGTAGTAGAATTCAACATGGATTTAAAATTTTGTAGAAAGAGACAAGATTGCAAACAATGAAGCAGACTGAGCAAGGCTAAGGCAAGTATTATTCTAAAAATATTGAACCTGAAACATTTTTAAAACAGTTAAAGCAAACATCTTTTGATTTTTTTCACACTATCCCTTTTGTCTATACAACATACAAAGCCTTGCAAAGGAGTTGAACTTTTTTCACATGTTGTCATGTTCCAACCACAGACTTTATGCTGTCCTATTGAGACCTTTGCCACACAAAGACATAGCAGCATATAACCGTGAAATGGAAGGAAAAGTATTCATTATTTCAATAGTTTTTACAAATGAAAATCTACAAAATATGGCATGCATTTGTATTCAGCCCTTTTAGTGTGACACCACTAGATAAATCCAGTGCAACCAATTGCCTTTACAATATCCTACTCGTAAAATCCATTCAATTTATGGATGTAATTCAGTTATGACATCTTTTGTCGTTTAATGGGTGTGAATACTTTTGCAAGGCACTGTAGATTTCATTGGATCATCAGAATCACAATCAGAATTAGGTTTTTTCATTTCTACTTCTGTAACAACAGCACTCACTGACAATGTTTTAATCTCCCACAAAACTTCACTGTTAATGCTGTTCTTCGGATTTAACCTCTGACCTGTGATCCTCCTCTAATTTGAGTGAACATGATTTTACCTACAGTCACATTATGTTCATATTTCAACTTTTATAATAGTTTAATAAAGTTAACAGAATTTCTTTAAAATGTTTTTGGAATATATTTCTAAGAATGACAAATTTGATAGCACCCTAGGGGCAACAACTCATACAAACACTCATAGTTCTTTTAAGTCGATTAGAGCATCTAGGAACTTTTAACTGATAATCTCATAATCAGACTTTCTGTTTTTCTGGGGTGTAAATAAGATGTGGCACGGAGGGCCATTTCTTTGAGGTGCTCTTCAAAATGGGGAAGACAACAGAACAAGAGAATGTTCAAATGAGGTAGATGCCTGTTTTTGTTCATTAGTCATAAAATGGCTACAACAAATTAGTTTCTTGTCTAAACTTGCCTATATCTTCAGTCAGAGGCATATACAGTATTATACAGTTTAAAACACCTGGAACTGTAACAAACAAGGTTGGAGGAGGAGACAAGTTTACCTCATGAACAGTAAGAAAATATCTCTTAATCTCAATGTTAGGGAATTGCAGTATTTTTTCAGCATTAGATCTTGCTACTGCAATAAAATAACTATTTTTACACAACTTTCATGGGAGTCCCAATACCTGGGGGGTAGAATGTATTTCTAACATTGTGCTTTGTGGATGAAAAGGCTTGTCTTGTTCAAAAGTCTGCAGATCAGATATTTTCAGGAAAGGTTTGGTACAAGCCTGTCCTTTTCATAAAGCATTTGCTAAACAGTTTTTAAACTCATCACTTCAGCGTTCCAGGAACTTTTTAAATAATAGAAGAACACTTAGGAGGCAAAGTGCCATTCGGTTCTCGGAAAAGGAGGGAAGCGCTTCCCATTTTCAGAAAGATAAGACATGATTCACAGCACAGCATTCAAAAAATCATGTATGCGAAATAATCGGCTATAGAGCCTCCACCATCTTTCATGGTATGGACTGTGTTCAAGAAACTTTAACTTTGGTCTCATTTGACCAGAGCACCTTCTTCCACATGTTTTCTGTGTCTTTACAGTGAGGGCCGCATTTGTGTGGTGTATGGCTGAACAGTTGTGCCAATAGATTCTTCTATCTAAACTATAGATCTCTGCAGCTCCTCCAAAGTTTCTACAGATTTCTTGGCTGCTTCTTTGATGAATGCTCTCCTTGTCTGGGCTATCAAACAAGCACACCTCACTTCTCAGATTTAATTTATTACTTCTTTTTAAAAGCGTGTCATTTGCATCCATCTTTATAATTATGTGATACTTGGTCTGTTACTTGAAATCCCCATGAAAAACACTGAAAATGTGAAAATGTTTAATTATGCTAAATGTTTTTGCCAAGCACTGTACTTAACTACTCAAGTCAGAGATAGAAGGCTTTCATTTTCAAAAAGCCAGAAAAGAAGAGGGGTGTATAGAAACAGCCAATGAATTGTAGGAAATTAAGCAAAAGGTGTAATCAAGCCACAGGGAAGGTTCAGAAAAGGGACTGGAATTTAAGACAGATGGAAATTGGAGGAGGAAAAGGGGTAAAAAGAGTAGGGTGGGTGGGTGCTGGATTGTGGAGGGAGTAGTCGTATGAGAATAATTATAATGACTGATGTTGTTTACTCCCATTTCCCTTCGCATCATTTATTCTGTTGAGGTGGAAAACCCACACAACCCCTCTTCTTTTTCTTTTTGAGTTACAGACGAGCTCTCTAGAATGGTGCCAAGCCAATGTCACCATCTCCCCCTCATCCGTTTACATTGGAAACATTTATCCTGCCCTCAGCTTTCTACACTCCTTCACTTCTGTTCTGCTTCCATCTGACTTCACCCCTTTTCGTCTTTGTCTACTTTACTGTTGCCTTTATCCATCTCACTCCATTCCCTTTCTCTTCATTACTACTGTGGGTGCGAATGCTACAAGCACATGTGAGATGTTAGCATGATGTACTGCCGTGTACTCCGAGGAAAACAGACTGAGGTTGGATGGTGTCACACTTTTGTTTAATATAGTCCTGGTGGGCACACACACACACACACACACACACACACACACACACACACACACACACACACACACACACACACACACACACACACACACACACACACACACACACACATACACACACACACAGAACCAGATGAGCACCCCACCACCCGACTCCCTGTTTAAACTGGGCTGTCTGTCTTTGCCAGCAAACATGCAACATTGTATGGAAACAGATGCGTCATTCTGAACACCATGTAGCAAGGAAGCTGGGCAGGACACAGATAGAAACCTACAACTAAATATTTGCATGTGTGGCCAAGATTGTTGAGCAAATTTTCAATTTTGCAATGTCTAAGTACAATTGTCACATGCCTTAAACACTTTGCAGTGTCGAATTGGGGGCCATAATGTATAACAATAAGACAGAAAAAATTCTAAAAAAGAGCAGTATACATATAAGGAGGGTCTTTTCCAGGGTGATGACGTTATTCACTTTGGTATTTGCTAATGATCTGCCCATTCACAAAGAGGCGAGGAGAGGAGAAATATTTATTTCCTTCCATCTGTGCTTATTGATTCTGGCACCATGACAGGCATCTAATGAGGAACAGGACATGGAGAAAAGCTCGGAAGACCCTAATAGGGAGATTTTACCCATGTGTGGAGACAAACTGACAGAAAATATATAGTACCTCAATGATATTTTCTATATGAACATAGATGAGCTTCCATTAATGGATACACAGAGAATGACAACAATGGAACTTAATAATAATAACATTGACATGCACAAATGTTTAAAGCAAGGTTCAACAGTAATTGAAAGTTGTCATTTTCTGTGTATGACCCTCAAAATGTGAAATAATGTTGTCCCATTTTTTTTTCTTACTATATTGTGTCAGTTCATTAAAGTTAGCAGATATTTATTCATAGAGGCTTCGGAAGGTGTTCATAGCCCCAAAAACAATTTTACATTTTATGTTACAGACACAGTTTTCAATGTATTTTATAGGGACTTTATGTGATGTCTTCTCAGATAAAATAACTCTCAGTCAGATCTGTCAGATCTGTAAACAGCTAATTTTATGTCCACAGCTACTCAGTTGAATTTAAATCTGGACTTTGTCTTGGCCATTCTAGCATATGAATGTGCTTTGACCTAAACCATTATATTATAGCACTTGCTGTATGTTTAGGGTGGTCCTGCAGGAAGCTGAACTTCTGCCCCAATCTTAAGCCTTTTGCAGCCTCTTCCAGGATTGCCCTGGATTTAGTGCAATCCATCATCTGATCAACTATAACCAACTTCAGGATGCCCTAGATGCCCAAGATGCTCGAGATGCAAACCAGAGTGAAGTAAATGTACAGTATTCAAAGCCTTTCAACAACAGTTTTCTGCAGTCAGAAATACAAGTCAGAACATCACCATCAGATGCTCCAGCAGCTAGTTCTGGAGAAAGCTAGTTCTTATCTGACAATTATCCTTCTATCTCTGCCCAGGGGGTCCAAGCCGAGTCAATTTCACCTAATTCCAATGCAGCCATTTCACCTGCATGTAAATGTTTTCCATAAATATAGGGCAGATTGGAAAAATTAACCGAATGTGATTATATTGAACATTTCCTAATCACATCTGAATGTATGGCTACAGCTTATTGATGGCAGAAATCAGATTGGGTTTTTCGTTTGATACCCTTGCTTACTGGTTAAGATAGAGGGGCCTACGTACACATGGACATTGACGATTCAATAGACTATGATAAAGTTAAATCTGCCATTCTCTCAAAATATATTAACCCTGAGACACAAAGATTCAGAGCCCGGGAAGTTAAACCAGATGAAAGCCCTCATGAGCTTTATGCAAGGCTGAAGGAACTTTATGTAAAATGGATCCAGCCAGGGCAAACCATTCATGACATTGGTGAAACTATAATTTTGGAGCAGTTTCTGAGAATGAGGAGCTGGAAACAGTTGCGTTAAATCCACAAAGGACCCGCAGACAAAGAAGGCATGAGAAATTCCATCTTTTACCTGTGGAGACATCAACAGACACTAAGCCACCATTAGGGTTTAATATATTTTAGTTTATACTCGTCGTCGTCTTCCGCTTTATCCGGGAACGGGTTGCGGGGGCAGCAGACTCAGCAGAGACACCCACACGTCCCTCTCCCTAGACACCTCGTCCAGCTCCTCCAGGGGGAGCCCAAGGTGTTCCCAGGCCAGCCGAGACACATACTCCCTCCAGCGTGTCCTGGGCCGTCCCCTGGGCATCTTCCCAGTGGAACGTGCCTGGAACACCTCCCAAGGAAGGCATGCAGGAGGCATCCGGTATAGATGCCCGAGCCACTTCAACTGGCTCCTCTCGATGTGAAGGAGCAGCAGCTCTACTCCAAGCCCCTCCCGGACCCCGAGATACTTGAACTCCTCCACTTGAGGCAGGAACTCCCCTCCAAGCGGAAGAGGACAAGCAACCCTTTTCCGGTCGAGAACCATGGCCTCGTACTTGGAGGAGCTGATCTTCATCCCAGCCGCTTCACACTCGGATACGAACCTCCCCAGCGCATGCTGTAGGTCTTGGCTAGAGGGGGCCAGCAGGACCATGTCATCTGCAAAAAGAAGAGACAAAATCTACTGGTCCCTAAACGAGAGCCCCTCCAGCCCTTGACTACGCCTAGAAATCCTGTCCATAAAAGTTATGAACAGGACCAGTGACAAAGGGCAGCCCTGCCGGAGTCCAACATGCACCGGGAACAGGTCCGACTTAGTGCCGGCAATGCGGACCAAACTCCTGCTCCGCTTGCAAAGAGACAGGATGGCCCCTAATAAAGGGCCCCCGACTCCATACTCCTGGAGCACCCCCAACAGGGCATCACGAGGGACACAGTCAAATGCCTTCTCCAGGTCCACAAAACATATGTGGACCAGTTGGGCAAACTCCCATGAACCCTCGAGTACCCTGTAGAGGGTATAGAGCTGGTCCAGTGTTCCACGGCTGGGAGGAAAACCACACTGCTCCTCCTGAAGCCGAGGTTCGACTATCGGCCGGACTCTCCTCTCCAATACCCTGGTGTAGGTCTTACCAGGGAGGCTGAGGAGTGTGATCCCCCTGTAGTTTGAACACACCCTCTGGTCACCCTTCTTATGAAGGGGGACCACCACCCCAGTCTGCCAGTCCAGAGGCACTGTCCCCGACCGCCACGCAATGTTGAAGAGGCGTGTCAACCATGACAGCCCCACAACATCCAGAGACTTGAGGTACTCAGGGCGGATCTCATCCACCCCCGAAGCCCTGCCACCGCGGAGCTTTTTAACCACCTCGGTGACTTCAGCCTGGGTGATGAAAGAGTCTAACCCCGAGTCCCCAGCCTCTGTTTCCACCAGGGAATGCGTGATGGCAGGATTGAGGAGATCCTCAAAGTACTCCTTCCACCACCCAATAATGTCCCCAGTCGAGGACAGCAGCCTCCCACCCCCACTGTAAACTGTGTTGGCGAAGCACTGCTTCCCCCTCCTGAGGTGCCAGAAGGTTTGCCAGAATCGCTTCAAGGCCAACCGGTATTCCTTCTCCATGGCCTCACCGGACTCCTCCCAGGCCCGAGTTTTTGCCTCTGCCACAGCCCGGGCTGCGGCATGCTTGGCCTCACGGTACCCGTCAGCCGCCTCAGGAGTCCCACAAGCCAACCACAGCTGATAGGACCCTTTTTTCAGCTTGACAGCGTCTCTTACTGCCAGTGTCCACCACGGGGTTTGGGGATTGCCGCCGCGACAGGCACCGCAGACCTTACGGCCGCAGCTACAGGCAGCAGCATCAACAATAGATGTGGAGAACATGGTCCACTCGGACTCTATGTTTCCAACATCCCTCGGAATCTGGTCAAAGCTCTGGGAGTTGAATACATCCATGGCTGAGGGCTCTGCCAGATGTTCCCGGCAGACACTCACTATGCGCTTGGGTCTGCCAAGTCTGTCCGGCTTTCTCCTCTTCCAGCGGATCCAACTCACCACCAGGTGGTGATCAGTGGACAGCTCAGCCCCTCTCTTCACCCGAGTGTCCAAAACATGCGGCCGAAGGTCTGATGATACGACAACAAAGTCGATCATCGACCTCCTGCCTAGGGTGTCCCGGTGCCAAGTGCACTGATGGACACCCTTATGCTTGAACATGGTGTTCATTATGGACAATCCGTGACTAGCACAGAAGTCCAATAATGAAACACCACTCGGATTCAGATTGGGGAGGCCATTCCTCCCGATCACACTTCTCCAGGTGTCACTGTCGTTTCCTACGTGGGCGTTGAAGTCCCAGTGCTCCCTAAAGCTTCTCAGTGATTCCAAGTCTCCAGAGCTCCACCTTGGTTCCAAAGTCACCATCCCTTTACCATGGTCCCAAGTCAACTCTCAGTTATTCCTATGTTCTTTGTTTGTTTAGATTCATCATTTTATCATTGTGTTTACTCTTGGATTCCTGTGCTAAATCCTCCCTGTTTAGTTCTTTAGTTAGTTTCATTGTTTACCTATTCTGTTTACTTAGATGTTTGTTATTTTTCTTGATTCCTGCTCATCAGTGTTAATGAGCCATCCTCCTTCAGTTGCCTGCATTCCCTCTTCCACCAGTTGTTCCTGATTCCCTCCTGATTAGCTCCCAGTGTTCATTGGTCCTTTCTCCATTTAGCTTGGATGTCCCCTTCTAAAGAGATTGCTCTAATTCCAAATATTTTCCTAGTGTCAGTTATGATGGACTTTAAATAGTTTTAAAATAGTCTTATTAGCCTTCTCAGATTGATGGCTGTTAACAATTGCTTCTATAAGGCACACTTGCAGATCAATTAATTAAGTGCATCACTTGATCAATGCACTCCTTTGAATGTTTTATAATTGTACATGTACAAATTGTGTATGTTCAACCTCTAAGCCGGCAGAACAAATAAATATTTTATAAGAATAGAACAACATCAAGTTACTGTACTGCACTAGTGTTATTCAAACGGTGTCAGAGAAAATTGTCTAATTATTGTGTCAAATCACCTAAACCAAATTATTTCCCTTGAACAAAGTGCT
Organism: Characodon lateralis; assembly: GCA_036250325.1. Classification (NCBI taxonomy): domain Eukaryota; kingdom Metazoa; phylum Chordata; class Actinopteri; order Cyprinodontiformes; family Goodeidae; genus Characodon; species Characodon lateralis. Next base: position 34,740 of record JAHUTJ010016618.1, read on the forward strand.
TGATGGTCTTCCTCAGGTTTCTTCCTTCCACATGGATTTCTTTGATATTCCTCTGTGTGATCTATTTAATCAAAATATGTATGTAGCCTTTGGTGGCTAGTTTGGAAACTCTCAGAGAAACATACTCCCAGTTGCATACCTACATGTGCACACTCAAGCTTAAACAAAGAGGAGATTGGAGTACAAGCTATCAGAGAAGCATTTTAGAGCAGGAAGTGTGTAATTATTGCAGACAGAGGGGCAGATAGATGGATGTGTTTGTGTTTAACACTCCCACTCAATTTCCCTGCAATCTACTGGACTAATAGAAAGCAGGTGTCTCGCTCTCTGTCCCTCCATCTCTCCCTTGCATTCACTCTATGTGTGCATGTGAGTGCGAAATATTTCATGGTAAGAACGAATAAGAAGCTCTAGTATCAGGTTGTTGAACTAGGGGAATAAAATGAACATTTGGACAAGCTCTTGTTAGTTTTTGAATTATTTTTATGTTAGATTGAGTCTTTGTTACAATCAGAGGTTCATCAATCTACAAAAATAGTTGGAGTTAAACAAAGAATCAAATACTGGGCAGGTTTTGGTTTGGTTATTACAAAGGTTTTAACAAAACAGTTTAATATGTGTCAGTCAAGCATAGTTTAAACTTGACTTATTTGGATTTTCTGGTCCTACAAGACAAACTCTTAATTACATATGAAGTTGAACTGAACTGGCTACTGAACAAAACACTGAGCCTTATGGCCAGATATTTGTGGAAGGCCAAAAGTGTCACAATTCAGTAAAAATATGAATTACTTATTACTAATTACATCATAATATAACACAATATCATAACTTAAATAATTGTATTCGTCATCTGCAACTGAACTTTGAAACACTGTAATGATAAAACATAATGGTCATTCAAAAACATATAACTCAATTTGAAAGTCCTGTTTGAGTAATAGCAGCATCAATAAAACCATCAACATACTGACATTGACAAAATTGTTTCATTCCTTAACTGCTTAGTGTCACTAATTAGCAACACACCTAAATTTACACTAATGGTAGGGGCTATGTACAAATTGTGTATCCAATTGAGAACAAAAACACAGGTAATATTATTTTTGTTCAATTGGATATAAATTCAGGCATTAAGGGGTTAAAATATTTTTATTCAAATTTAATATTTTTATGTGAAATTTTTTATGTGACCCATCTCTTTTAAATAGAAAGCGAGTATACCTTACAGAATAAGAATGATGACATATAATCATGGATCACAGTGTTGGTCAGTTTGTCCAATGGACTGCTGTTGTACATATTCATTACATTACCTTTTTTCTTGTACGAAAATAACTTTTTCATAGGAATATCTAAAATAAATGTGTGCCAACACAAAAAAAGGATGGAGTTAGACTTGAGCTACAAAGTTCATCTATGCATTAAACAACAGAGAGCTCAAGCAGGGAGTAAACAACCAGACCATGGTGGCAATCAAACCTGTTGTTTGTAAGTATAAAGTCTATCTGATAAAAAAATGGTCTTATAATAATGTTAGAATCACATCTTTTTCTTCATGTCTGAGCCAAATGAAAGAAAATGTGTTTTAGTGGAACTACTGTCTGATTGTAGAGCTGGATGGTGGCACAGTTGTTGCCTTGCAGCAAAAAGGTCTTGGGCTTGAATCCCAGCCTGGGGTCTTTCTGCAGAGAGTTTGTAAGTTCTCTCCATGAATGCTTTGGTTCTTTCCAGATGTTGCTTTATCCTACAGTCTCAAAATATACAGTCATATTTAATAAATTAGAATATACATTCCAATGAGTCTTGTTGGTCAAATTAAAAGTACTTTTTGAAAACAACCACCTTTAAATCTATTTTTGATTAAGCCTGTGTTTCTGTATTAAAAATGTTTTTTTGTTGGTCTGATATATAATTTAAATCTTAAATCTCATATCTTCATTAGCTGTAAGCAGAAAATCATGATCAACAAAACAGAAAGGCTTAAAACGTTACTGTGTAATTATCTATGTAATGTGTTACACTTAGTAAATTTGGTTACTAAAATAAATTAAGTTTTCAATGATATTCTAATTTAATGAATATGACTGTAAGGCTCCTATATATCAGTGCACTTTCAAATAATTTGAACCATCCACTATCTGTGGCTTATCAGTGTTTTCACTGCCCACTTACTGATGGGTAGACTGGACAGATAAAATGAATTCACAATGTGTTGCAACACGCCCACATGAAGTAATTATTAGTAATTTCAGCTTTGATTGCTAATACTTTTAGGTAATCCTTTTACATTTAATTTATTTACTGAATTTTGATACTTTTGACCCTTAACAGCGGTAACTGCAAATGTGAAGTCTCAGCTGTTCCTCCTCTTATTTGTTGATTTGCCAAACAGAGCAAAGAGCACACTTATTACAATGTAGTGCACACAAAAACTGCTAAGGTAAGCAGCATTGATTAGAAAGTTCTGTAAAAATTAACTTGTAAATATAAGAAAGATGCCAGTATTCGATAGATTATCTATTATTTACTAAATAAACTGTAAATGTGAAAGTGGAGCTATCAGTATGCAGAGGGTGTCTAGTAACAGTGCAAGATTGGTGCACACTGTACAGTCTTATGCATGTAGTGCTGTTTCACATTGGTCACAGCATCTCTCGCTTTTTCTCCACCAATCCTCAGCTTCCTCCCATAGCAATAAAGAAGGATGCCTGGAACATAAACAGTGAATCCCTGTGACTGCGTTTATTTGCTCTTAAAATGTGAAATAGGGTTCAGTAGCTACATGTTTGTGTTTTTATTACTTTGCCACATGAAATTTGTCTCCAGACACATATGACGACATAAGGTGAAATGTAAGAAGTGTTGTGTATCTCAACAGACAATTGTTTCCCTCAAGGCAGAATTTTGCACACATTTTTTTTTAGTTGCCCACACCAGCCATAATAAAGCACAAAAGGCTCCCCAGATCTGTATTTCAATTTAAGGCACATATTTTTATTTAGTGCTTTTTTTCTAGATTTGTTTGAGCAGTCAAGCAGTTTAAGATATGTGTCCACCATTTGTAAGCATCTTTATTCCAGAGGTTCTTCTCCATTTTACAAACGATAATCCAATTTCAGGAGTTTCTATGTGGTGTTGTCTTGTTTGAGGGCTGAGAAGGGTGCAGTAAGTAGGTTGAAGACGACAATATAACCCAGGGATGAAGAATAAGTAAATAAATAAATAATTAAATAAGGAAATTGTCCAGCTAACTACAACTCAGTCAGTCAGTCAGTCAGTCAGTCATTTTCTATATTGCTTCTTCCATAGTGGGTCGTGGGGAAGTTGGTGCCTATCTCCAGCAGTCTAAGGGCTTGGTGCACTGCAATCTTAAGTGTGTCATAATGGGGTTGGAGGTGCCGGACTAAAGTGCAAGCAGGAGGACGGGAGTCGCATTATGAGTAGAAGAAGCTTAATAACTTACGTAGTTCACGGAACTCAGGAAGGGTACAGGCAGAAACACAGAGACATAGAACAGGGGACAGAGGGTTTGTTTATTTGAAAATAAATTGTTTGTGTCTTGAGCTTGTTGCCTGTAACAGAGAGGGGAAAAAATTTAATAAAATATTTCTTCTCTGTTTTTTCAAATATACAGCGAGACTGAGTTGTAGTCAAAGTTCTGACCCAAATAAAACTGAGAGTCTTGAGGCAAAGTTGAAAAATAATGTTTACATATAATCAAAAATCCAATGTGACTTGTTTACAAAGAGGAATCAGCAAAAACATCAGTCTGTAGATGAGTGAAGCTGGTAGAAATATGCCCCAAAGGTTTGGTTTCAATGTGTCATCTCAGAGGAGCTTAGTAAAAATGCATGCCACACATTTCATATAATTACTTGTTAATGTATATATATACAATAATAATAATAATGAAACCATGCATCTTTTTTCTTTCATTTCACAATTATATTTTGTGCCACTGTGCTGGTTTTTCATGTAAAATATCAAGAAAATATACTGAAGTTTATTTATGTAACGTGTCAAAATAATAAATGTTTAAGGTGTACGAGTACTTTTCAAGGACACTTTACACATATCCTAACACTCATAAAAAAAACTGTAATCTGTTGGTTTCCACTTGCTTGCAACACTGTTACATACGTTTGTCAGTTTTTCTTGCTTGTCACCCATTTTTAAAGTATTCTTAGGTAGGGGTGGGCAATATAGACTAAAAACCTTAGCATGATATTTTGTGTTGTTTATTGTAATAACAATAAAAGTGCCACAAAAAAACAATTTACAGCTTCTTTGTGGTCTTTTTAGTTACCTGTTTTGCTGAACAAGTATTTGTTTTTTAACATAATTCTCTAACCTCAAGAATGCTTTGATAAATGCATAGAAAGGGTAGAATAAACCCAATGATTTGCATTATAAAAATAGTTGCATTAACAAAATTCACCATCCACAGTGTATTTTGAGTGTAAAAGGTTTCCGATAAATCACAGAAAAGGAGAAAAGATTGCCTATCTTGCAGAATTCCTCCTAATGTTTCCTTTCTGTTTACTTCGCCACTAAAAACAAGAAGCTAAATGAAATGAATGAAAGTAGCTGAGTTTTAAAACCATGTTTTTGAGCAAAATTTAAAGGAAAACCAAAGAACATTTTTTTTTATTTTGCACCTCCCAAACACTCAAAATGTTAAAATAATAGTTTTGGTTTTTTTACTCTATCAGAAAAACAGGCCACACACTACATGTTCACACACTTGTGCACACACACTTCTGCTTGCTCACATGCCGCACAGATCTGCTGGAGTCTGCTCTAGAGAAACAAAACATGTTAGAGTTTTTCTTTGTCTATGAAACTGTACCGCCATTATTCAAGCTGAGCACACAAACAGCACAGAGCAAAGCCTGTACTGGTATGCGCTGCAGAATTCAAGTAGCTAAGGGATGAATTAACAAACGTTTGACCACAGACAGATACATCCACAAGAGCTGCATTCACCAGAACACAATGTGTAAGTCAATGCAGTTCTATAACTACATGGGTATAATCTCTTTCTCATGCGGACCTGCTGTGCACTTATGCACACACGTGTGCATGCTCAAACCAACACACAGGGCATTACGTATTTTAAACAGTCATTTCCTTTTGCAGGGGTCTGGCAATAGTTTCTGGATGATTTGTCACTTCGAGCCATGCTTGTTGGTAACCCCTCAGAGTTGAATTAGGTTCCAATGGGACGTGCTCTGGAACCTGTAACTTCCTGCCCCTGGATTGCACTCTTCAACATCTTGATGTTAAAGCCTAAATGTTTGACACAGAAAAAAAGTAATGCACCCGCTTACCCACTTACATATGGACATATATGCAAAGAATAGGCACAGTTTCAGAGAATGTTTTTACTTGGCAGTGACACATCAAAGTTATCAATTAATGTATTCATTGAGCTATTTCACATTATCGGTTGCTTTTAGAAAAATTATTTGTCTTAAAGCAAATTAAAGTCAAGATTCTGGAACAGAGATGGAATAAATTATAAAGGCAAAGATTCCAGTTCCAATGACTACATTTAAAATGTATCTGAAAAATATATTATACAAAATATTTCAAATTACATTTATGTAATTTAGATATTATGCATTTTAGATCTATTACTATTTACTATTACTATTTACTATTACTATTTTACAAATTACTATTTTAGATTTTCTCCAGTGAATTATTTAGTGGTATAATAAAGTATAATAATTTATACAAACCAAATTGTCAGGTTTTAGCTTGAAAAATGTGATAAATTTAGTTATATGTAAATTATTGAAAATAAATACACTCTCTTTGCTTTAATCATCATTACAACTGAAATTATGATAAATTCAGCTTTAGGACTCCATTTCCCAGTTAATCTCTATTGACGGACGTTCACATACGTCAAAGCTCTTAGCCAATAGGATTCTTTCCTACCCGGAACTCCCCAGAGAAGAGGGAAGTTCAGTTTTTGCATTTCGCGGAAAGAAAGTCAAGTTTTTGTCGTTTGGGACCGTAAAGAATATTTTAATATAACTCATTTCTGCGTGGGAAGTACGTCAATGTGATTCATACGCATATTATTTAAAGTAAGTAAGTTCACATTTGAAACATCTATAGTCGATGGTTAAAGATCGTCGAGTGTGTAGGCGGTTGATAAGCTTAAAAATAAACAATTCTTGAAAGAGAGTTTTTTAAAAGTTTAAATGTGCTCCTTTTACCCAATTTTGACACCAACACCGACTGACTACCCAATTTTGACACAACGGCTGTGGCTTGAAGTTGAGTTGTGTTTTTATTGATAGTTTTCTTTTCTAATACCGTCTACTGTAGCGGATGAAACAGGGACATCCTGTGTTCTGATGTTGATACTGCACACAGACTCTCTTAACCATCGATGTTTGAGAGTACATTAGAAATGAACCAGCTTGCTTTGTATTACCGTCGTTCAAAATCTTGTATTTAATCCGTTTTGTGTGTTAATGAACCTCCTCCTAAATACTGCCTTTTTGACAAAGGCTTAAATATTAAGATCGAGTCCTGAGCTCATTTACATGTTTCAGGGTTTCTACACCGCCTGGCAACGTTTGGAAGTTGATTTAGATATTTTCTACTTGTGGATGAGTATGGAAAGGTTAATATAGCATAAGTATGTCCCTCCATCCCTCCGCCCCTGGTTCTTTGTACATCATTTGTCCATTTATTCATGCGTTCATCTATTCATCTTTCTCGTTGTGCTCCCATCTCTTTGTTAGGGCTGCACAATTTCAGGAAAATATTTAATTGCATTGTTAAAAATTGCAGTAACAATATCGATAATAATTTTCCATGATTTTTTATTAAATCCCCACCATTCTACATGACCTTCAGCATCTCAACCACAAAGGAAATTCACCTAGTGTGGCCGTTAATGGACGTCTGTGTCCATTTGTCCAGGTATGCATATGCAAAGCATGAACAAATGACAGTTGAAATATATATATAATATCCTATCAAATATTGCTTCTGAGCAGTCCTTTGCAACGATATTGCACACACACTTGTATAGCAATAATGATTGTAATTCGATAGATTGTGCCACTCTAGTCTTTGTAAAGCCAACTGTTTGTTTTTTCATCTACGCATTAATTATTTCTGATTGTCTATTCATCCATTGATTAGGCGCTCTGGAAATATGTATGTATGAAATTCTGGTGCTGCTGGATCCCTGTGGTTTGCTCAGAAGTTGCTGTGAGAAACTGAATTATAAACTGATACGCTGATTGGCTGAGGAATGTTTAATTTTTTATGATATTCCCAAAAAGGACTTAATTGATAAGAAAATTGTCTTCATTTTAATAGGAAACTGACATTTTTATTGTTACACACCATGTAACTTACTCATTTGTTGTTTTTAGATATTAAAATTTAAATGAACTTATGTGGATTGTATGTTTGCAAGAGAATGCATTAATTGTGATGGTGGATAGTTGAGTCTCAGGCATGGGGTCTTCATGGTTGTACACACACGCTGCTGGCTCGCTGATCAGTGGGACTCGGTCAGAACCAAGCTATGTAAAGTTACCTTTTTAAACTGTGTTTAACGTAAGGAAAGCATAGGGAGATAAATTTGCAGAAAGTGATGCTTAACTCATTCCGTTATACTGAAATAATGTCAACAATCTCATAATTACATCAGCAAACTCAGCAAAACCCAATGTCCACAAACTTAGTTTAACACATCCTCCAAGATAATATTTGACCAGTCATATCTTGTTCCTCCTCCAAAATGCGCTTACCTAATTCCAGAGCTGCTGCTGAGTCTGTTTGCACATGTACATGCTTTTCACCAGGAGTTTTTTTTACATTTAAATGTCACTTTATTCTTTATGTGCCTGTGTGTATTTTTGACTATCGGCAGGATAGAGATCTTGATGGACCTTCGTTAGGGTTGTTTTTCTTTTAAGTTCAGCCTCAGTTTTTCTGAAAAAGGAACCCCTAAGAGACCAGTCAACAAGAGGCGATTGGTCCTAATTTGGTTTGGCTTTTTTCCTCCCTGAAAATAAGTATTTATATATTCACATCAGCATGCCATAAGGGCTTTCCAGCGGAGCTGATGGCAAGACATTAAACAAATCGTGTGTTACGAGGTGATCATAAAATACAAGCCTGTGGTGTCCCACATAGACCTGTCATTATGGGAAAGCACAACAAACATGCACACACAAAATTCACAAGCTATATGCAGACATGAAACACATCCTAACACACACCCTTGGGGCCTGGCCTTCCATACTTTTCTTTCCATCTTTATAAAAGGTGAAGAATGTATGATTTATTTCTCAGTAGGCAGCCTTGAATGTGTCAAAAATAATTTTATTGCCTGAATCTGAGGAAATTGATCATTAAGTTGTGGTGATAAGAGGGTTGAATAACTAGATCAAAACAATGTATCTCCTCCTTCCTATTCATTCCACTTACTCTATTAGCCACCCTTGCTCTCATAGAAGGTTATGTGTGATGTAGGCTACATAAGCAGATATTGATGTAATGCTCAGAAGCGTCTGTTTTTAATTACTGTTCATCCAATACCTTATCCTGTTTTGTTTTAATGGTCAAAATGTAAATGTTTCACAATCTAGTAGGTTTTAATTGTGTTTAGAGATGTACCTACCAGGATTTTGTGGCCGATTTTTCATTTGGATATTTTACCGATACCAATTTTTTGCCAATTTCAGTTTCCCAATAGGATATATAAGAAGATAGAACAGCGGGATTTAAATATTTTTCCTAACCTTGCTGCTATGAGTGGTCATTATTTATATTAGAAGGGGAGTTGATGTAACACTGTGTGAGAGCCGTCGGTGCAAAATTTGATTTTACAATTTTAAAACAAAAAGAAAGCGATTATAGAGTTGACATTTTTAACTGTCTTTAACATCTTATAATGGCTTTTAACTTGGAGAATGGAGGTATGAATAACCTTCATACCAGAGAGTGTTGTCAGAGCGACCTGGTATTGCTAAGGTACAGTGGGTTCACTGATGACACTTTTTTAGCTCCCGACTGGCTAGTCCAATTTTTCTGTGTATTTCTAATTATTATATGTCTTTGTTGATGACTGGTTTCTATTAATTAACATAATCAGCAAAATTCTCTAACTTTATGAAACTTTATGAAGGTGCAATCGTTTTCACGTTAGGGGTTTGGATGCTTTATGTCATTGAGCTGCAAATTAAAATGTCATCCCACTTTAAGACTGCTGGTTTATGTTTTTGGTTGTTTTTATATTCAGTATCGGGCTCATACAAATCACAACATTATTTCTTATAAATGTAGTTTTTGGAAACTTAACTCTGGAAAAAGTGTCCACGTCTTATTTTTTCACCGTATAAAGAGGTGAACCTGGGTTTTTATTCCTCATGGTTACAGTAAATCTCCCTCTGTGGAGTTTTCCTGTAAACAACGTTTCTCTTCATGTTCAACATCTCTCTCAACGAACACATTTTGTGTGTTTTTCAGGTCAAACAAAATTGTTGACTGGCTTTCTTTTCTCAATTTATATCTAAATTTTTAGTACTGCACAACATCTGAGGTCAATGTAACAGGATAGAGGGAGGTGGGGAAATGTCATAACAAATCAAACATCTACAGGTCCTTCTCAAAATATTAGCATATTGTGATAAAGTTCATTATTTTCCATAATGTCATGATGAAAATTTAACATTCATATATTTTAGATTCATTGCACACTAACTGAAATATTTC